>JAIUSX010000646.1:0-23245 GCA_026573805.1 Hesperophylax magnus
ATTGGTTCGAAACCACGTGGAATTTCGGATTCGTGATAAGAATTAAGGTCTCAAGCAATTTCACTTTTAAAATCTGCAAAAAGTTGCATTTCTGAAAAATTCATCATTCTTATGGGCACTATTGCAAGACTTGGGTTCGGACTTTAAAAGGCATTTTTTTGGCTCTATGGTTCCAAAAAGGCTGGAAAATTGGATTTATAATAGTAATCATGGTCTTAAGCGAAATCATTCAAAAAATCAGCAAGAAGTTGCATTTCTGAAAAATTTACAATTCTTATGGGCACTATTGCAAATCTTGGGTTTTAAAGAAAAGACATTATCTTTGGCTCTATGGTTCCAAACGAGCTGAAATTTTGAGTTTATGATAGGAATCATGATCTTAAGCGAAATCATTCAAAAATCAGCAAGAAGTTGCATTACTGAAATATTCATCATTCTTATGGGCACTATTGCAAGACTTGGGTTCGGACTTTAAAAGACATTTTTTTGCTCTATGGTTCCAAACGAGCTGGAAAATTGGATTTATGATAGGAATCATGGTCTTAAGCGAAATCATTAAAAAAACAGCAAAAAATTGCATTTTTAAAAAATTTACCATTCTTATGGGCACTATTGCAAGACTTGGGTACGGACTTCAAAAGGCATTTTTTGGGCTCAATGGTTCGAAACCACGTGGAATTTCGGATTCGTGATAAGAATTAAGGTCTCAAGCAATTTCACTTTTAAAATCTGCAAAAAGGTGCATTTCTGAAAAATTCATCATTCTTATGGGCACTATTGCAAGACTTGGGTTCGGACTTTAAAAGGCATTTTTTGGCTCTATGGTACCTAACCACATGAAATCTTGGGTTTATGATAGGAATCATAGTCATAAGCGAAATCATTCAAAAAATTAGCAAAAAGTTGTATTTCTGAAAAATTCATCATTTTTATGGGAACTATTGCAAGACTTGGGTTCGGACTTTAAAAGTCATTTTTTTGGCTCTATGGTTCCAAACGAGCTGGAATTTTGGAATTATGATAGGAATCATGGTCTCAAGCTATTTTACTTTTAAAATCAGCAAAAAGTTGCATTTCTGAAAAAATCATCATTCTTATGGGAACAATTGCAAGACTTGGTTTCGGACTTTAAAAGGCATTTTTTTGGTCTCAATGGTTCGAAACCACGTGGAATTTCGGATTCGTGATAAGAATTAAGGTCTCAAGCAATTTCACTTTTAAAATCTGCAAAAAGTTGCATTTCTGAAAATTTCATCATTCTTATGGGCACTATTGCAAGACTTGGGTTCGGACTTTAAAAGGCATTTTTTGGCTCTATGGTACCTAACCACATGAAATCTTGGGTTTATGATAGGAATCATAGTCATAAGCGAAATCATTCAAAAAATTAGCAAAAAGTTGTATTTCTGAAAAATTCATCATTTTTATGGGAACTATTGCAAGACTTGGGTTCGGACTTTAAAAGGCATTTATTCGATCTATGGTTCGAATCCACGTGAAATTTTGGATTCGAGATAAGAATTAAGGTCTTAAGCAATTTCACTTTTAAAATCTGCAAAAAGTTGTATTTCTAAAAGATTCATCTCTATGGTTCCAAACGAGCTGGAATTTTGGAATTATGATAGGAATCATGGTCTCAAGCTATTTTACTTTTAAAATCAGCAAAAAGTTGCATTTCTGAAAAAATCATCATTCTTATGGGAACAATTGCAAGACTTGGTTTCGGACTTTAAAAGGCATTTTTTTGGTCTCAATGGTTCGAAACCACGTGGAATTTCGGATTCGTGATAAGAATTAAGGTCTCAAGCAATTTCACTTTTAAAATCTGCAAAAAGTTGCATTTCTGAAAATTTCATCATTCTTATGGGCACTATTGCAAGACTTGGGTTCGGACTTTAAAAGGCATTTTTTGGCTCTATGGTACCTAACCACATGAAATCTTGGGTTTATGATAGGAATCATAGTCATAAGCGAAATCATTCAAAAAATTAGCAAAAAGTTGTATTTCTGAAAAATTCATCATTTTTATGGGAACTATTGCAAGACTTGGGTTCGGACTTTAAAAGTCATTTTTTTGGCTCTATGGTTCCAAACGAGCTGAAATTTTGTGATTATGATAGGAATCATGGTCTTAAGCGAAATCATTCAAAAAGTCTGCAAAAAGATGCATTTCTGAATAATGCATCATTCTTATGGGCACTATTGCAAGACTTGGGTTGGGACTTTAAAGGGCATTTTTTGGCTCTATGGTACCAAACCACATGAAATCTTGGGTTTATGATAGGAATCATAGTCATAAGCGAAATCATTCAAAAAATTAGCAAAAAGTTGTATTTCTGAAAGATTCATCATTCTTATGGGCACTATTGCAAGACTTGGTTTCGGAATTAAAAAGGCATGTTTCTGGGCTCAATGGTTCAAAACCACGTAGAATTTCGGATTCTAGATAAGAATTAAGGTCTCAAGCAATTTCACTTTTAAAATCTGCAAAAAGTTGCATTTCTGAAAATTTCATCATTCTTATGGGCACTATTGCAAGACTTGGGTTCGGACTTTTAAAGGCATTTTTTGGCTCTATGGTACCAAACCACATGAAATCTTGGGTTTATGATAGGAATCATCGTCATTAGCGAAATCATTCAAAAAATCGGCAAAAAGTTGCATTTCTGAAAAATTAATCATTCTTCTGGGCAATAATGCAAGACTTGGGTTCGGACATTAAATGGCATTTTTTTGGCTCTATGGTTCCAAACGAAGTGGAAAATTGGATTTATGATAGGAATCGTGGTCTTAAGCGAAATCATTAAAAAAAACAGCAAAAAATTGCATTTCTAAAAAATTTACCATTCTTATGGGTACTATTGCAAGAGTTGGGTTCGGACTTTAAAAGGCATTTTTTGGCTCTATGGTACCAAACCACATGAAATCTTGGGTTTATGATAGGAATCATAGTCATAAGCGAAATCATTCAAAAAATCGGCAAAAAGTTGCATTTCTGAAAAATTTATCATTCTTATGGGCACTAATGCAAGACTTGGGTTCCGACTTTAAAAGGCATTTTTTGGCTCTATGGTTCCAAACGAGCTGAAATTTTAAGTTTATGATAGGAATCATGGTCTTAAGCGAAATCATTCAAAAAATCTGCAAAAAGATGTATTTCTGAAAAATGCATCATTCTTATGGGCACTAATGCAAGACTTGGGTTCGGACTTTAAAAGGCATTTTTTGCTCTATGGTTCCAAACGAGCTGAAATTTTGAGTTTATGATAGGAATCATGGTCTTAAGCGAAATCATTCAAAAAGTCTGCAAAAAGATGTATTTCTGAAAAATGCATCATTCTTATGGGCACTATTGCAAGATTTGGGTTCGGACTTTAAAAGGCATTTTTTGGCTCTATGGTACCAAACCACATGAACTCTTGGGTTTATGATAGGAATCATAGTCATAAGCGAAATCATTCAAAAAATCGGCAAAAAGTTGGATTTCTGAAAAATTAATCATTCTTATGGGCACTAATGCAAGACTTGGGTTCGGACTTTAAAAGGCATTTTTTTGGCTCTATGGTTCCAAACGAGCTGGAAAATTGTATTTATGATAGGAATCGTGGTCTTAAGCGAAATCATTAAATAAAACAGCAAAAAATTGCATTTCTAAAAAATTAACCATTCTTATGGGTACTATTGCAAGACTTGGGTTCGGACTTTAAAAGGCATTTATTCGATCTATGGTTCGAAACTACGTGAAATTTTGGATTCGTGATAAGAATTAAGGTCTCAAGCAATTTCACTTTTAAAATCAGCAAAAAGTTGCATTTCTGAAAAAATCATCATTCTTATGGGAACAATTGCAAGACTTGGTTTCGGACTTTAAAAGGCTTTTTTTTGGGCTCAATGGTTCGAAACCACGTGGAATTTCGGATTCGTGATAAGAATTAAGGTCTCAAGCAATTTCACTTTTAAAATCTGCAAGAAGTTGCATTTCTGAAAAATTCATCATTCTTATGGGCACTATTGCAAGACTTGGGTTCGCATTTTAAAAGGCATTTATTTTGCTCTATGGTACGGAACCACATGAAATTTCGGGTTTATGATAGGAATAAGCGAAATCATTAAAAAAATCAGCAAGAAGTTGTATTTCTGAAAAAATCATCATTCTTATGGGCACTATTGCAAGACTTGGTTTCGGACTTTAAAAGGCATTTTTTAGGCTCAATGGTTCGAAACCACTTGAAATTTTGGATTCGTCATTAGAATTAAGGTCGTAAGCAATTTCACTTTTAAAATCTGCAAAACGATGCATTTCTGAAAAATTCATCATTCTTATGGGCACTATTGCAAGACTTGGTTTCGGACTTTAAAAGTCATTTTTTTGGCTCTATGGTTCCAAACGAGCTGAAATTTTGAGTTTATGATAGGAATCATGGTCTTAAGCGAAATCATTCAAAAAATCAGCAAGAAGTTGCATTTCTGAAAATTTCATCATTCTTATGGGCACTATTGCAAGACTTGGGTTCGGACTTTAAAAGGCATTTTTTTGCTCAATGGTTCAAAACGAGCTGGAAAATTGGATTTATGATAGGAATCATGGTCTTAAGCGAAATCATTATAAAACAGCAAAAAATTGCATTCCTAAAAAATTTACCATTCTTATGGGCACTATTGCAAATCTTGGGTTCGTACTTTAAAAGACATTATTTTTGGCTCTATGGTTCCAAACGAGCTGAAATTTTGAGTTTATGATAGGAATCATGATCTTGCGAAATCATTCAAAAATCAGCAAGAAGTTGCATTACTGAAATATTCATCATTCTTATGGGCACTATTGCAAGACTTGGGTTCGGACTTTAAAAGACATTTTTTTGCTCTATGGTTCCAAACGAGCTGGAAAATTGGATTTATGATAGGAATCATGGTCTTAAGCGAAATCATTAAAAAAACAGCAAAAAATTGCATTTCTAAAAAATTTACCATTCTTATGGGCACTATTGCAAGACTTGGGTACGGACTTTCAAAGGCATTTTTTTGGGCTCAATGGTTCGAAACCACGTGGAATTTCGGAATCGTGATAAGAATTAAGGTCTCAAGAAGTTTCACTTTTAAAATCTGCAAAAAGTTGCATTTCTGAAAAATTCATAATTCTTATGGGCACAATTGCAAGACTTGGGTTCGGAATTTAAAAGGCATTTTTTGGCTCTATGGTTCCAGACGAGCTCGAAAATTGGATAAATGATAGAAATCATGGTCTTAAGCGAAATCATTAAAAAAACAGCAAAAAGTTGCATTTCTAAAAAATTTACCATTCTTATGGGCACTATTGCAAGACTTGGGTTCGGACTTTAAAGGGCATTTTTTGGATCTATGGTTCGAAACCACGTGAAATTTTGGATTCGTGATAAGAATAAAGGTCTTAAGCAATTTCACTTTTAAAATCTGCAAAAAGTTGCATTTCTGAAAAATTCATCATTCTTATGGGCACTATTGCAAGACTTGGTTTCGGACTTTAAAAGGCATTTTTTTTGCTCTATGGTTCCAAACGAGCTGAAATTTTGAGTTTATGATAGGAATCATGGTCTTAAGCGAAATCATTCAAAAAATCAGCAAGAAGTTGCATTTCTGAAAAATTTACTATTCTTATGGGCACTATTGCAAATCTTGGGTTCTTACTTTAAAAGACATTATTTTTGGTTCTATGGATCCAAACGAGCTGAAATTTTGACTTTATGATAGGAATCATGATCTTAAGCGAAATCATTCAAAAAAATCAGCGAGAAGTTGCATTTCTGAAAAATTCATCATTCTTATAGGCACTATTGCAAGACTTGGGTTCGGACTTTAAAAGACATTTTTTTGGCTCTATGGTACCAAACCAAATGAAATTTTGGGTTTATGATAGGACTCATGGTCTTAAGCGAAATCATTCAAAAAATCGGCAAAAAGTTGCATTTCTGAAAAAATCATCAATCTTATGGTAACTATTGCAAGACTTGGTTTCGGACTTTAAAGGGCATTTTTTGGGGCTCAATGGTTCGAAACCACGTGAAATTTTGGATTCGTGATCAGAATTAAGGTCTTAAGCAATTTCACTTTTAAAATCTGCAAAACGATGCATTTCTGAAAAATTCATCATTCTTATGGGCACTATTGCAAGACTTGGTTTCGGACTTTAAAAGGCATTTTTTTGGCTCTATGGTTCCAAACGAGCTGAAATTTTGAGTTTATGATAGGAATTATGGTCTTAAGCGAAATCATTCAAAAAATCAGCAAGAAGTTGCATTTCTGAAAAATTTACCATTCTAATGGGCACTATGGCAAATTTTGGGTTCGTACTTTAAAATACATTATTTTTGGCTCTATGGTTCCAAACGAGCTGAAATTTTGAGTTTATGATAGGAATCATGATCTTAAGCGAAATCATTCAAAAAATCAGCAAGAAGTTGCATTTCTGAAAAATTCATCATTCTTATAGGCACTATTGCAAGACTTGGGTTCGGACTTTAAAAGACATTTTTTTGGCTCTATGGTACCAAACCAAATGAAATTTTGGGTTTATGATAGGACTCATGGTCTTAAGCGAAATCATTCAAAAAATCGGCAAAAAGTTGCATTTCTGAAAAAATCATCAATCTTATGGGAACTATTGCAAGACTTGGTTTCGGACTTTAAAGGGCATTTTTTTGGGCTCAATGGTTCGAAACCACGTGAAATTTTGGATTCGTGATTAGAATTAAGGTCTTAAGCAATTTCACTTTTAAAATCTGCAAAACGATGCATTTCTGAAAAATTCATCATTCTTATGGGCACTATTGCAAGACTTGGTTTCGGACTTTAAAAGGCATTTTTTTGGCTCTATGGTTCCAAACGAGCTGAAATTTTGCAAGACTTGGGTTCGCACTTTAAAAGGCATTTTTTTTGCTCTATGGTACCAAAGCACATGAAATTTTGAGTTTATGATAGGAATCATGATCTTGCGAAATCATTCAAAAATCAGCGAGAAGTTGCATTACTGAAAAATTCATCATTCTTATGGGCACTATTGCAAGACTTGGGTTCGGACTTTAAAAGTCATTTTTTTGGCTTTATGGTTCCAAACGAGCTGGAATTTTGGATTTATGAAAGGAATCATGGTCTCAAGCTATTTTACTTTTAAAATCAGCAAAAAGTTACATTTCTGAAAAAATCATCATTCTTATGGGAACAATTGCAAGACTTGGTTTCGGACTTTAAAATGCATTTTTTTGGGCTCAATGGTTCGAAACCACGTGGAATTTCTGATTCGTGGTAAGAATATAGGTCTCAAGCAATTTCACTTTTAAAATCTGCAAAGAGTTGCATTTCTGAAAAATTCATCATTCTTATGGGCACTATTGCAAGACTTGGGTTCGGACTTTAAAAGTCATTTTTTTGGCTCTATGGTTCGAAAAAGGCTGGGAAATTGGATTTATGATAGTAATCATGGTCTTAAGCGAAATCATTCAAAAAATCGGCAAAAAATTGCATTTCTCAAAAATTTACCATTCTTATGGGCACTATTGCAAATCTTGGGTTCGTACATTAAAATACATTATTTTTGGCTCTATGGTTCCAAACGAGCTGAAATTTTGAGTTTATGATAAGAATCATGATCTTAAGCGAAATCATTCAAAAATCAGCAAGAAGTTGCATTACTGAAAAATTCATCATTCTTATGGGCACTATTGCAATACTTGGGTTCGGACTTTAAAAGTCATTTTTTTGGCTCTATGGTTCCAAACGAGCTGGAATTTTGGATTAATGAAAGGAATCATGGTCTCAAGATATTTTACTTTTAAAATCAGCAAAAAGTTGCATTTCTGAAAAATTCATCATTCTTATGGGAACTATTGCAAGACTTGGTTTCGGACTTTAAAAGGCATTTTTTGGGCTCAATGGTTCGAAACCACGAGGAATTTCGGATTCGTGATAAGAATTAAGGTCTCAAGCAATTTCACTTTTAAAATCTGCAAAAAGTTGCATTTCTGAAAAATTCATCATTCTTATGGGAACTATTGCAAGACTTGGTTTCGGACTTTAAAAGGCATTTTTTTGGGCTCAATGGTTCGAAACCACGTGGAATTTCGGATTCGTGATAAGAATTAAGGTCTCAAGCAATTTCACTTTTAAAATCAGCAAAAAGTTGCATTTCTGAAAAAATCATCATTCTTATGGGAACAATTGCAAGACTTGGTTTCGGACTTTAAAAGGCTTTTTTTTGGGCTCAATGGTTCGAAACCACGTGGAATTTCGGATTCGTGATAAGAATTAAGGTCTCAAGCAATTTCACTTTTAAAATCTGCAAAAAGTTGCATATCTGAAAAATTCATCATTCTTATGGGCACTATTGCAAGACTTGGGTTCGGACTTTAAAAGGCATTTTTTTGGCTCTCTGGTTCCAAAAAGGCTGGAAAATTGGATTTATAATAGTAATCATGGTCTTAAGCGAAATCATTCAAAAAATCAGCAAGAAGTTGCATTTCTGAAAAATTTACCATTCTTATGGGCATTATTGCAAATCTTGGGTTCGTACTTTAAAAGACATTATTTTTGGCTCTATGGTTCCAAACGAGCTGAAATTTTGAGTTTATGATAGGAATCATGATCTTAAGCGAAATCATTCAAAAATCAGCAAGACGTTGCATTACTGAAATATTCATCATTCTTATGGGCACTATTGCAAGACTTGGGTTCGGACTTTAAAAGGCATTTTTTTGCTCTATGGTTCCAAACGAGCTGGAAAATTGGATATATGATAGGAATCATGGTCTTAAGCGAAATCATTAAAAAAACAGCAAAAAATTGCATTTCTAAAAAATTTACCATTCTTATGGGCACTATTGCAAGACTTGGGTACGGACTTTAAAAGGCATTTTTTGGGCTCAATGGTTCGAAACCACGTGGAATTTCGGATTCGTGATAAGAATTAAGGTCTCAAGCAATTTCACTTTTAAAATCTGCAAAAAGTTGCATTTCTGAAAAATTCATCATTCTTATGGGCACTATTGCAAGACTTGGGTTCGGACTTTAAAAGCTATTTTTTGGCTCTATGGTACCTAACCACATGAAATCTTGGGTTAATGATAGGAATCATAGTCATAAGCGAAATCATTCAAAAAATTAGCAAAAAGTTGTATTTCTGAAAAATTCATCATTTTTATGGGAACTATTGCAAGACTTGGGTTCGGACTTTAAAAGTCATTTTTTTGGCTCTATGGTTCCAAACGAGCTGGAATTTTGGATTTATGATAGGAATCATGGTCTCAAGCTATTTTACTTTTAAAATCAGCAAAAAGTTGCATTTCTGAAAAAATCATCATTCTTATGGGAACAATTGCAAGACTTGGTTTCGGACTTTAAAAGGCATTTTTTTGGGCTCAATGGTTCGAAACCACGTGGAATTTCGGATTCGTGATGAGAATTAAGGTCTCAAGCAATTTCACTTTTAAAATCTGCAAAAAGTTGCATTTCTGAAAAATTCATCATTCTTATGGGAACTATTGCAAGACTTGGTTTCGGACTTTAAAAGGCATTTTTTTGGGCTCAATGGTTCGAAACCACGTGGAATTTCGGATTCGTGATAAGAATTAAGGTCTCAAGCAATTTCAATTTTAAAATCAGCAAAAAGTTGCATTTCTGAAAAAATCATCATTCTTATGGGAACAATTGCAAGACTTGGTTTCGGACTTTAAAAGGCATTTTTTGGGCTCAATGGTTCGAAACCACGTGGAATTTCGGATTCGTGATAAGAATTAAGGTCTCAAGCAATTTCACTTTTAAAATCAGCAAAAAGTTGCATTTCTGAAAAAATCATCATTCTTATGGGAACAATTGCAAGACTTGGTTTCGGACTTTAATAGGCATTTTTTTGGGCTCAATGGTTCGAAACCACGTGGAATTTCGGATTCGTGATAAGAATTAAGGTCTCAAGCAATTTCACTTTTAAAATCTGCAAAAAGTTGCATTTCTGAAAAATTCATCATTCTTATGGGCACTGTTGCAAGACTTGGGTTCGGGCTTTAAAAGGCATTTTTTTGGCTCTATGGTTCCAAAAAGGCTGGAAAATTCGATTTATGATAGTAATCATGGTCTTTAGCGAAATCATTAAAAAAAGCAAAAAATTGCATTATTCAAAAAATTACCATTCTTATGGGCACTATTGCAAGACTTGGGTTCGGACTTTAAAAGGCATTTTTTGGCTCTATGGTTCCAAACGAGCTGAAATTTTGAGTTTATGATAGGAATCATGGTCTTAAGCGAAATCATTCAAAAAGTCTGCAAAAAGATGCATTTCTGAATAATACATCATTCTTATGGGCACTATTGCAAGACTTGGGTTGGGACTTTAAAGGGCATTTTTTGGCTCTATGGTACCAAACCATATGAAATCTTGGGTTTATGATAAGAATCATAGTCATAAGCGAAATCATTCAAAAAATTAGCAAAAAGTTGTATTTCTGAAAGATTCATCATTCTTATGGGCACTATTGCAAGACTTGGTTTCGGAATTAAAAAGGCATTTTTCTGGGCTCAATGGTTCAAAACCACGTGGAATTTCGGATTCGTGATAGAATTAAGGTCTCAAGCAATTTCACTTTTAAAATCTGCAAAAAGTTGCATTTCTGAAAAATTAATCATTCTTATGGGCACTAATGCAAGACTTGGGTTCGGACTTTAAAAGGCATTTATTCGATCTATGGTTCGAATCCACGTGAAATTTTGGATTCGAGATAAGAATTAAGGTCTTAAGCAATTTCACTTTTAAAATCTGCAAAAAGTTGTATTTCTAAAAGATTCATCATTCTTATGGGCACTATTGCAAGACTTGGTTTCGGAATTAAAAAGGCATTTTTCTGGGCTCAATGGTTCAAAACCACGTGGAATTTCGGATTCGTGATAAGAATTAAGGTCTCAAGCAATTTCACTTTTAAAATCTGCAAAAAGTTGCATTTCTGAAAATTTTATCATTCTTATGGGCACTATTGCAAGACTTGGGTTCGGACTTTAAAAGGCATTTTTTTTGCTCTATGGTACCAAACCACATTAAATTTTGGGCTTATGATAGGACTCATGGTCTTAAGCGAAATCATTCAAAAAATCAGCAAGAAGTTGCATTTCTGAAAAATTCATCATTCTTATGGGCACAATTGCAAGACTTGGGTTCGGACTTTAAAAGACATTTTTTTGGCTCTATGGTACCAAACCAAATGAAATTTTGGGTTTATGATAGGACTCATGGTCTTAAGCTAAATAATTCAAAAAATCGGCAAAAAGTTGTTTTCTGAAAAATTAATCATTCTTATGGGCACTAATGCAAGACTTGGGTTCGGACTTTAAAAGGCATTTTTTTGGCTCTATGGTTCCAAACGAGCTGGAAAATTGGATTTATGATAGGAATCGTGGTCTTAAGCGAAATCATTAAAAAAAACAGCAAAAAATTGCATTTCTAAAAAATTTACCATTCTTATGGGTACTATTGCAAGACTTGGGTTCGGACTTTAAAAGGCATTTATTCGATCTATGGTTCGAAACCACGTGAAATTTTGGATTCGAGATAAGAATTAAGGTCTTAAGCAATTTCACTTTTAAAATCTGCAAAAAGTTGCATTTCTGAAAAATGCATCATTCTTATGGGCACTATTGCAAGACTTGGTTTCGGACTTTAAAAGGCATTTTTTGGGCTCAATGGTTCGAAACCACGAGGAATTTCGGATTCGTGATAAGAATTAAGGTCTCAAGCAATTTCACTTTTAAAATCAGCAAAAAGTTGCATTTCTGAAAAAATCATCATTCTTATGGGAACAATTGCAAGACTTGGTTTAGGACTTTAAAAGGCATTTTTTTGGGCTCAATGGTTCGAAACCACGTGGAATTTCGGATTCGTGATAAGAATTAAGGTCTCAAGCAATTTCACTTTTAAAATCAGCAAAAAGTTGCATTTCTGAAAAAATCATCATTCTTATGGGAACAATTGCAAGACTTGGTTTCGGACTTTAAAAGGCATTTTTTGGGGCTCAATGGTTCGAAACCACGTGGAATTTCGGATTCGTGATAAGAATTAAGGTCTCAAGAAATTTCACTTTTAAAATCTGCAAAAAGTTGCATTTCTGAAAAATTCATCATTCTTATGGGCACTATTGCAAGACTTGGGTTCGGACTTTAAAAGGCATTTTTTTGGCTCTATGGTTCCAAAAAGGCTGGAAAATTGGATTTATGATAGTAATCATGGTCTTAAGCGAAATCATTAAAAAAAAAGCAAAAAATTGCATTTCTCAAAAATTTACCATTCTTATGGGCACTATTGCAAGACTTGGGTTCGGACTTTAAAAGGCATTTTTTGGCTCTATTGTTCCAAACGAGCTGGAATTTTGGATTTATGAATGGAATCATGGTCTCAAGCTATTTTACTTTTAAAATCAGCAAAAAGTTGCATTTCTGAAAAAATCATCATTCCTATGGGAACAATTGCAAGACTTGGTTTCGGACTTTAAAAGGCATTTTTTTGGGCTCAATGGTTCGAAACCACGTGGAATTTCGGATTCGTGATAAGAATTAAGGTCTCAAGCAATTTCACTTTTAAATTCTGCAAAAAGTTGCATTTCTGAAAAATTCATCATTCTTATGGGAACTATTGCAAGACTCGGTTTCGGACTTTAAAAGGCATTTTTTTGGGCTCAATGGTTCGAAACCACGTGGAATTTCGGATTCGTGATAAGAATTAAGGTCTCAAGCAATTTCACTTTTAAAATCAGCAAAAAGTTGCATTTCTGAAAAAATCATCATTCTTATGGGAACAATTGCAAGACTTGGTTTCGGACTTTAAAAGGCATTTTTTTGGGCTCATTGGTTCGAAACCACGTGGAATTTCGGATTCGTGATAAGAATTAAGGTCTCAAGCAATTTCACTTTTAAAATCTGCAAAAAGTTGCATTTCTGAAAAATTCATCATTCTTATGGGCACTATTGCAAGACTTGGGTTCGGACTTTAAAAGGCATTTTTTTGGCTCTATGGTTCCAAAAAGGCTGGAAAATTGGATTTATAATAGTAATCATGGTCTTAAGCGAAATCATTCAAAAAATCAGCAAGAAGTTGCATTTCTGAAAAATTTACAATTCTTATGGGCACTATTGCAAATCTTGGGTTCGTACTTTAAAAGACATTATCTTTGGCTCTATGGTTCCAAACGAGCTGAAATTTTGAGTTTATGATAGGAATCATGATCTTAAGCGAAATCATTCAAAAATCAGCAAGAAGTTGCATTACTGAAATATTCATCATTCTTATGGGCACTATTGCAAGACTTGGGTTCGGACTTTAAAAGACATTTTTTTGCTCTATGGTTCCAAACGAGCTGGAAAATTGGATTTATGATAGGAATCATGGTCTTAAGCGAAATCATTAAAAAAACAGCAAAAAATTGCATTTTTAAAAAATTTACCATTCTTATGGGCACTATTGCAAGACTTGGGTACGGACTTCAAAAGGCATTTTTTGGGCTCAATGGTTCGAAACCACGTGGAATTTCGGATTCGTGATAAGAATTAAGGTCTCAAGCAATTTCACTTTTAAAATCTGCAAAAAGGTGCATTTCTGAAAAATTCATCATTCTTATGGGCACTATTGCAAGACTTGGGTTCGGACTTTAAAAGGCATTTTTTGGCTCTATGGTACCTAACCACATGAAATCTTGGGTTTATGATAGGAATCATAGTCATAAGCGAAATCATTCAAAAAATTAGCAAAAAGTTGTATTTCTGAAAAATTCATCATTTTTATGGGAACTATTGCAAGACTTGGGTTCGGACTTTAAAAGTCATTTTTTTGGCTCTATGGTTCCAAACGAGCTGGAATTTTGGAATTATGATAGGAATCATGGTCTCAAGCTATTTTACTTTTAAAATCAGCAAAAAGTTGCATTTCTGAAAAAATCATCATTCTTATGGGAACAATTGCAAGACTTGGTTTCGGACTTTAAAAGGCATTTTTTTGGTCTCAATGGTTCGAAACCACGTGGAATTTCGGATTCGTGATAAGAATTAAGGTCTCAAGCAATTTCACTTTTAAAATCTGCAAAAAGTTGCATTTCTGAAAATTTCATCATTCTTATGGGCACTATTGCAAGACTTGGGTTCGGACTTTAAAAGGCATTTTTTGGCTCTATGGTACCTAACCACATGAAATCTTGGGTTTATGATAGGAATCATAGTCATAAGCGAAATCATTCAAAAAATTAGCAAAAAGTTGTATTTCTGAAAAATTCATCATTTTTATGGGAACTATTGCAAGACTTGGGTTCGGACTTTAAAAGGCATTTATTCGATCTATGGTTCGAATCCACGTGAAATTTTGGATTCGAGATAAGAATTAAGGTCTTAAGCAATTTCACTTTTAAAATCTGCAAAAAGTTGTATTTCTAAAAGATTCATCATTCTTATCGGCACTATTGCAAGACTTGGTTTCGGAATTAAAAAGGCATTTTTCTGGGCTCAATGGTTCAAAACCACGTGGAATTTCGGATTCGTGATAAGAATTAAGGTCTCAAGCAATTTCACTTTTAAAATCTGCAAAAAGTTGCATTTCTGAAAATTTTATCATTCTTATGGGCACTATTGCAAGACTTGGGTTCGGACTTTAAAAGGCATTTTTTTTGCTCTATGGTACCAAACCACATTAAATTTTGGGCTTATGATAGGACTCATGGTCTTAAGCGAAATCATTCAAAAAATCAGCAAGAAGTTGCATTTCTGAAAAATTCATCATTCTTATGGGCACAATTGCAAGACTTGGGTTCGGACTTTAAAAGACATTTTTTTGGCTCTATGGTACCAAACCAAATGAAATTTTGGGTTTATGATAGGACTCATGGTCTTAAGCTAAATAATTCAAAAAATCGGCAAAAAGTTGTTTTCTGAAAAATTAATCATTCTTATGGGCACTAATGCAAGACTTGGGTTCGGACTTTAAAAGGCATTTTTTTGGCTCTATGGTTCCAAACGAGCTGGAAAATTGGATTTATGATAGGAATCGTGGTCTTAAGCGAAATCATTAAAAAAAACAGCAAAAAATTGCATTTCTAAAAAATTTACCATTCTTATGGGTACTATTGCAAGACTTGGGTTCGGACTTTAAAAGGCATTTATTCGATCTATGGTTCGAAACCACGTGAAATTTTGGATTCGAGATAAGAATTAAGGTCTTAAGCAATTTCACTTTTAAAATCTGCAAAAAGTTGCATTTCTGAAAAATGCATCATTCTTATGGGCACTATTGCAAGACTTGGTTTCGGACTTTAAAAGGCATTTTTTGGGCTCAATGGTTCGAAACCACGAGGAATTTCGGATTCGTGATAAGAATTAAGGTCTTAAGCAATTTCACTTTTAAAATCAGCAAAAAGTTGCATTTCTGAAAAAATCATCATTCTTATGGGAACAATTGCAAGACTTGGTTTAGGACTTTAAAAGGCATTTTTTTGGGCTCAATCGTTCGAAACCACGTGGAATTTCGGATTCGTGATAAGAATTAAGGTCTCAAGCAATTTCACTTTTAAAATCAGCAAAAAGTTGCATTTCTGAAAAAATCATCATTCTTATGGGAACAATTGCAAGACTTGGTTTCGGACTTTAAAAGGCATTTTTTGGGGCTCAATGGTTCGAAACCACGTGGAATTTCGGATTCGTGATAAGAATTAAGGTCTCAAGCAATTTCACTTTTAAAATCTGCAAAAAGTTGCATTTCTGAAAAATTCATCATTCTTATGGGCACTATTGCAAGACTTGGGTTCGGACTTTAAAAGGCATTTTTTTGGCTCTATGGTTCCAAAAAGGCTGGAAAATTGGATTTATGATAGTAATCATGGTCTTAAGCGAAATCATTAAAAAAAAAGCAAAAAATTGCATTTCTCAAAAATTTACCATTCTTATGGGCACTATTGCAAGACTTGGGTTCGGACTTTAAAAGGCATTTTTTGGCTCTATTGTTCCAAACGAGCTGGAATTTTGGATTTATGAATGGAATCATGGTCTCAAGCTATTTTACTTTTAAAATCAGCAAAAAGTTGCATTTCTGAAAAAATCATCATTCCTTTGGGAACAATTGCAAGACTCGGTTTCGGACTTTAAAAGGCATTTTTTTGGGCTCAATGGTTCGAAACCACGTGGAATTTCGGATTCGTGATAAGAATTAAGGTCTCAAGCAATTTCACTTTTAAATTCTGCAAAAAGTTGCATTTCTGAAAAATTCATCATTCTTATGGGAACTATTGCAAGACTCGGTTTCGGACTTTAAAAGGCATTTTTTTGGGCTCAATGGTTCGAAACCACGTGGAATTTCGGATTCGTGATAAGAATTAAGGTCTCAAGCAATTTCACTTTTAAAATCAGCAAAAAGTTGCATTTCTGAAAAAATCATCATTCTTATGGGAACAATTGCAAGACTTGGTTTCGGACTTTAAAAGGCATTTTTTTGGGCTCATTGGTTCGAAACCACGTGGAATTTCGGATTCGTGATAAGAATTAAGGTCTCAAGCAATTTCACTTTTAAAATCTGCAAAAAGTTGCATTTCTGAAAAATTCATCATTCTTATGGGCACTATTGCAAGACTTGGGTTCGGACTTTAAAAGGCATTTTTTGGCTCTATGGTTCCAAAAAGGCTGGAAAATTGGATTTATAATAGTAATCATGGTCTTAAGCGAAATCATTCAAAAAATCAGCAAGAAGTTGCATTTCTGAAAAATTTACCATTCTTATGGGCACTATTGCAAATCTTGGGTTCGTACTTTAAAAGACATTATCTTTGGCTCTATGGTTCCAAACGAGCTGAAATTTTGAGTTTATGATAGGAATCATGATCTTAAGCGAAATCATTAAAAAATCAGCAAGAAGTTGCATTACTGAAATATTCATCATTCTTATGGGCACTATTGCAAGACTTGGGTTCGGACTTTAAAAGACATTTTTTTGCTCTATGGTTCCAAACGAGCTGGAAAATTGGATTTATGATAGGAATCATGGTCTTAAGCGAAATCATTAAAAAAACAGCAAAAAATTGCATTTTTAAAAAATTTACCATTCTTATGGGCACTATTGCAAGACTTGGGTACGGACTTCAAAAGGCATTTTTTGGGCTCAATGGTTCGAAACCACGTGGAATTTCGGATTCGTGATAAGAATTAAGGTCTCAAGCAATTTCACTTTTAAAATCTGCAAAAAGTTGCATTTCTGAAAAATTCATCATTCTTATGGGCACTATTGCAAGACTTGGGTTCGGACTTTAAAAGGCATTTTTTGGCTCTATGGTACCTAACCACATGAAATCTTGGGTTTATGATAGGAATCATAGTCATAAGCGAAATCATTCAAAAAATTAGCAAAAAGTTGTATTTCTGAAAAATTCATCATTTTTATGGGAACTATTGCAAGACTTGGGTTCGGACTTTAAAAGTCATTTTTTTGGCTCTATGGTTCCAAACGAGCTGGAATTTTGGAATTATGATAGGAATCATGGTCTCAAGCTATTTTACTTTTAAAATCAGCAAAAAGTTGCATTTCTGAAAAAATCATCATTCTTATGGGAACAATTGCAAGACTTGGTTTCGGACTTTAAAAGGCATTTTTTTGGTCTCAATGGTTCGAAACCACGTGGAATTTCGGATTCGTGATAAGAATTAAGGTCTCAAGCAATTTCACTTTTAAAATCTGCAAAAAGTTGCATTTCTGAAAATTTCATCATTCTTATGGGCACTATTGCAAGACTTGGGTTCGGACTTTAAAAGGCATTTTTTGGCTCTATGGTACCTAACCACATGAAATCTTGGGTTTATGATAGGAATCATAGTCATGAGCGAAATCATTCAAAAAATTAGCAAAAAGTTGTATTTCTGAAAAATTCATCATTTTTATGGGAACTATTGCAAGACTTGGGTTCGGACTTTAAAAGTCATTTTTTTGGCTCTATGGTTCCAAACGAGCTGAAATTTTGTGATTATGATAGGAATCATGGTCTTAAGCGAAATCATTCAAAAAGTCTGCAAAAAGATGCATTTCTGAATAATGCATCATTCTTATGGGCACTATTGCAAGACTTGGGTTGGGACTTTAAAGGGCATTTTTTGGCTCTATGGTACCAAACCACATGAAATCTTGGGTTTATGATAGGAATCATAGTCATAAGCGAAATCATTCAAAAAATTAGCAAAAAGTTGTATTTCTGAAAGATTCATCATTCTTATGGGCACTATTGCAAGACTTGGTTTCGGAATTAAAAAGGCATGTTTCTGGGCTCAATGGTTCAAAACCACGTAGAATTTCGGATTCGTGATAAGAATTAAGGTCTCAAGCAATTTCACTTTTAAAATCTGCAAAAAGTTGCATTTCTGAAAATTTCATCATTCTTATGGGCACTATTGCAAGACTTGGGTTCGGACTTTAAAAGGCATTTTTTGGCTCTATGGTACCAAACCACATGAAATCTTGGGTTTATGATAGGAATCATCGTCATAAGCGAAATCATTCAAAAAATCGGCAAAAAGTTGCATTTCTGAAAAATTAATCATTCTTCTGGGAACTAATGCAAGACTTGGGTTCGGACATTAAATGGCATTTTTTTGGCTCTATGGTTCCAAACGAAGTGGAAAATTGGATTTATGATAGGAATCGTGGTCTTAAGCGAAATCATTAAAAAAAACAGCAAAAAATTGCATTTCTAAAAAATTTACCATTCTTATGGGTACTATTGCAAGAGTTGGGTTCGGACTTTAAAAGGCATTTTTTGGCTCTATGGTACCAAACCACATGAAATCTTGGGTTTATGATAGGAATCATAGTCATAAGCGAAATCATTCAAAAAATAGGCAAAAAGTTGCATTTCTGAAAAATTTATCATTCTTATGGGCACTAATGCAAGACTTGGGTTCCGACTTTAAAAGGCATTTTTTGGCTCTATGGTTCCAAACGAGCTGAAATTTTAAGTTTATGATAGGAATCATGGTCTTAAGCGAAATCATTCAAAAAATCTGCAAAAAGATGTATTTCTGAAAAATGCATCATTCTTATGGGCACTAATGCAAGACTTGGGTTCGGACTTTAAAAGGCATTTTTTGCTCTATGGTTCCAAACGAGCTGAAATTTTGTGATTATGATAGGAATCATGGTCTTAAGCGAAATCATTCAAAAAGTCTGCAAAAAGATGCATTTCTGAATAATGCATCATTCTTATGGGCACTATTGCAAGACTTGGGTTGGGACTTTAAAGGGCATTTTTTGGCTCTATGGTACCAAACCACATGAAATCTTGGGTTTATGATAGGAATCATAGTCATAAGCGAAATCATTCAAAAAATTAGCAAAAAGTTGTATTTCTGAAAAATTCATCATTTTTATGGGAACTATTGCAAGACTTGGGTTCGGACTTTAAAAGTCATTTTTTTGGCTCTATGGTTCCAAACGAGCTGGAATTTTGGAATTATGATAGGAATCATGGTCTCAAGCTATTTTACTTTTAAAATCAGCAAAAAGTTGCATTTCTGAAAAAATCATCATTCTTATGGGAACAATTGCAAGACTTGGTTTCGGACTTTAAAAGGCATTTTTTTGGTCTCAATGGTTCGAAACCACGTGGAATTTCGGATTCGTGATAAGAATTAAGGTCTCAAGCAATTTCACTTTTAAAATCTGCAAAAAGTTGCATTTCTGAAAATTTCATCATTCTTATGGGCACTATTGCAAGACTTGGGTTCGGACTTTAAAAGGCATTTTTTGGCTCTATGGTACCTAACCACATGAAATCTTGGGTTTATGATAGGAATCATAGTCATAAGCGAAATCATTCAAAAAATTAGCAAAAAGTTGTATTTCTGAAAAATTCATCATTTTTATGGGAACTATTGCAAGACTTGGGTTCGGACTTTAAAAGTCATTTTTTTGGCTCTATGGTTCCAAACGAGCTGAAATTTTGTGATTATGATAGGAATCATGGTCTTAAGCGAAATCATTCAAAAAGTCTGCAAAAAGATGCATTTCTGAATAATGCATCATTCTTATGGGCACTATTGCAAGACTTGGGTTGGGACTTTAAAGGGCATTTTTTGGCTCTATGGTACCAAACCACATGAAATCTTGGGTTTATGATAGGAATCATAGTCATAAGCGAAATCATTCAAAAAATTAGCAAAAAGTTGTATTTCTGAAAGATTCATCATTCTTATGGGCACTATTGCAAGACTTGGTTTCGGAATTAAAAAGGCATGTTTCTGGGCTCAATGGTTCAAAACCACGTAGAATTTCGGATTCGTGATAAGAATTAAGGTCTCAAGCAATTTCACTTTTAAAATCTGCAAAAAGTTGCATTTCTGAAAATTTCATCATTCTTATGGGCACTATTGCAAGACTTGGGTTCGGACTTTTAAAGGCATTTTTTGGCTCTATGGTACCAAACCACATGAAATCTTGGGTTTATGATAGGAATCATCGTCATTAGCGAAATCATTCAAAAAATCGGCAAAAAGTTGCATTTCTGAAAAATTAATCATTCTTCTGGGCAATAATGCAAGACTTGGGTTCGGACATTAAATGGCATTTTTTTGGCTCTATGGTTCCAAACGAAGTGGAAAATTGGATTTATGATAGGAATCGTGGTCTTAAGCGAAATCATTAAAAAAAACAGCAAAAAATTGCATTTCTAAAAAATTTACCATTCTTATGGGTACTATTGCAAGAGTTGGGTTCGGACTTTAAAAGGCATTTTTTGGCTCTATGGTACCAAACCACATGAAATCTTGGGTTTATGATAGGAATCATAGTCATAAGCGAAATCATTCAAAAAATCGGCAAAAAGTTGCATTTCTGAAAAATTTATCATTCTTATGGGCACTAATGCAAGACTTGGGTTCCGACTTTAAAAGGCATTTTTTGGCTCTATGGTTCCAAAAGAGCTGAAATTTTAAGTTTATGATAGGAATCATGGTCTTAAGCGAAATCATTCAAAAAATCTGCAAAAAGATGTATTTCTGAAAAATGCATCATTCTTATGGGCACTAATGCAAGACTTGGGTTCGGACTTTAAAAGGCATTTTTTGCTCTATGGTTCCAAACGAGCTGAAATTTTGAGTTTATGATAGGAATCATGGTCTTAAGCGAAATCATTCAAAAAGTCTGCAAAAAGATGTATTTCTGAAAAATGCATCATTCTTATGGGCACTATTGCAAGATTTGGGTTCGGACTTTAAAAGGCATTTTTTGGCTCTATGGTACCAAACCACATGAACTCTTGGGTTTATGATAGGAATCATAGTCATAAGCGAAATCATTCAAAAAATCGGCAAAAAGTTGGATTTCTGAAAAATTAATCATTCTTATGGGCACTAATGCAAGACTTGGGTTCGGACTTTAAAAGGCATTTTTTTGGCTCTATGGTTCCAAACGAGCTGGAAAATTGTATTTATGATAGGAATCGTGGTCTTAAGCGAAATCATTAAATAAAACAGCAAAAAATTGCATTTCTAAAAAATTAACCATTCTTATGGGTACTATTGCAAGACTTGGGTTCGGACTTTAAAAGGCATTTATTCGATCTATGGTTCGAAACTACGTGAAATTTTGGATTCGTGATAAGAATTAAGGTCTCAAGCAATTTCACTTTTAAAATCAGCAAAAAGTTGCATTTCTGAAAAAATCATCATTCTTATGGGAACAATTGCAAGACTTGGTTTCGGACTTTAAAAGGCTTTTTTTTGGGCTCAATGGTTCGAAACCACGTGGAAATTCGGATTCGTGATAAGAATTAAGGTCTCAAGCAATTTCACTTTTAAAATCTGCAAGAAGTTGCATTTCTGAAAAATTCATCATTCTTATGGGCACTATTGCAAGACTTGGGTTCGCATTTTAAAAGGCATTTATTTTGCTCTATGGTACGGAACCACATGAAATTTCGGGTTTATGATAGGAATAAGCGAAATCATTAAAAAAATCAGCAAGAAGTTGTATTTCTGAAAAAATCATCATTCTTATGGGCACTATTGCAAGACTTGGTTTCGGACTTTAAAAGGCATTTTTTAGGCTCAATGGTTCGAAACCACTTGAAATTTTGGATTCGTCATTAGAATTAAGGTCGTAAGCAATTTCACTTTTAAAATCTGCAAAACGATGCATTTCTGAAAAATTCATCATTCTTATGGGCACTATTGCAAGACTTGGTTTCGGACTTTAAAAGTCATTTTTTTGGCTCTATGGTTCCAAACGAGCTGAAATTTTGAGTTTATGATAGGAATCATGGTCTTAAGCGAAATCATTCAAAAAATCAGCAAGAAGTTGCATTTCTGAAAATTTCATCATTCTTATGGGCACTATTGCAAGACTTGGGTTCGGACTTTAAAAGGCATTTTTTTGCTCAATGGTTCAAAACGAGCTGGAAAATTGGATTTATGATAGGAATCATGGTCTTAAGCGAAATCATTATAAAACAGCAAAAAATTGCATTCCTAAAAAATTTACCATTCTTATGGGCACTATTGCAAATCTTGGGTTCGTACTTTAAAAGACATTATTTTTGGCTCTATGGTTCCAAACGAGCTGAAATTTTGAGTTTATGATAGGAATCATGATCTTGCGAAATCATTCAAAAATCAGCAAGAAGTTGCATTACTGAAATATTCATCATTCTTATGGGCACTATTGCAAGACTTGGGTTCGGACTTTAAAAGACATTTTTTTGCTCTATGGTTCCAAACGAGCTGGAAAATTGGATTTATGATAGGAATCATGGTCTTAAGCGAAATCATTAAAAAAACAGCAAAAAATTGCATTTCTAAAAAATTTACCATTCTTATGGGCACTATTGCAAGACTTGGGTACGGACTTTCAAAGGCATTTTTTGGGCTCAATGGTTCGAAACCACGTGGAATTTCGGATTCGTGATAAGAATTAAGGTCTCAAGCAATTTCACTTTTAAAATCTGCAAAAAGTTGCATTTCTGAAAAATTCATCATTCTTATGGGCACTATTGCAAGACTTGGGTTCGGACTTTAAAAGGCATTTTTTGGCTCTATGGTACCTAACCACATGAAATCTTGGGTTTATGATAGGAATCATAGTCATAAGCGAAATCATTCAAAAAATTAGCAAAAAGTTGTATTTCTGAAAAATTCATCATTTTTATGGGAACTATTGCAAGACTTGGGTTCGGACTTTAAAAGTAATTTTTTTGGCTCTATGGTTCCAAACGAGCTGGAATTTTGGAATTAT
>JAIUSX010000647.1:0-23213 GCA_026573805.1 Hesperophylax magnus
TTAAAATAATTTAACTTATTTGTCTATGACAAAAATAAAAACCTCTTCACAAATTCAAAAACGATTTCAAAAATTCAAAAACATAAATTGTCTGTAGTTGTAGCTTACAATGACAGTGAATTCGATATGCGTAATTTTTCAAGGCAATATGTAAAGTTGTTTCGCCCTGTCACCACGAAATACACTATTAATTTGAATAATTTTTCTCTAGTTTATAAGTTTCAACTTTGATTACTTGCTAAATTTGCTTAAATTTCACTACTTTTGTCATTAAATATGGATCTGTAAGAATCAGCTGTTGTTTTCACTTGTCCATAGATTGAAAACAAACTTAACACAAAAGCAAGGTTTTTCTGCAATTTTCTAGGTTTTTCAACAATTTTACACATAAGCAACGTTTTTCTCCAATTTTTTAGGTTTGAATGACGTATTTACAAATTTTGCAAGGTTTTTCAATATTTTTCAGTGTTTTTCGATGATTTACGATGTTTTAGACCATTTTGCAAGTTTTATCACAATTTAACACAAAAGAGACGTTTTTCTGTAATTTTTGATTTTTATATAAAGTTTTTACACATTTTGCATGGTTTTTCAATATTTTTCAGGGTTTTTCGACGATTTACGATGTTTTAGACCATTTTTCATGTTTTATCAAAATTTAACACAAAAGCAAGGTTTTTCTGCAATTTTCTAGGTTTTTCAACAATTTTACACATAAGCAACGTTTTTCTCCAATTTTTGAGGGTTTATGACGTTTTTACAAATTTTGCATGTTTTTTCAATATTTTTCAGTGTTTTTCGACGATTTAAGATGTTTTAGACCATTTTTCATGTTTTATCACAATTTAACACAAAAGCTAGGTTTTTCTGCAATTTTCTAGGTTTTTCAACAATTTTACACATAAGCAACGTTTTTCTCCAATTTTTGAGGTTTGTATGACGTTTTTACACTTTTTGCATGGTTTTTCAATATTTTTCGACGATTTACGATGTTTAAGATCATTTTCATGACGTATTTATGAATTTTGAATGGTTTTTAATATTTTTCACTGTTTTTTGACGATTTGCGATGTTTTAGACCATTTTGCAAGTTTTATCACAATTTAACAGAAAAGCAAGGTTTTTCTGCAATTTTCTAGGTTTTACAACAATTTTACACATCAGCAACGTTTTTTCACAATTTTTTGGTTATTATGACGTTTTTACACATTTTGCATGGTTTTTCAATATTTTTCAGTGTTTTTCAACGATTTACGATGTTTAAGATCATTTTTATGAATTTTGCATGGTTTTTAATATTTTTCACTGTTTTTTTGACGATTTGCGTTGTTTTAGACCATTTTGCAAGTTTTATCACAATTTAACACAAAAGTAAGGTTTTTCTGCAATTTTCTAGGTTTTACAACAATTTTACACATAAGCAACGTTTTTTTACAATTTTTTAGGTTATTATGACGTTTTTACACATTTTGCAAAGTTTTTCAATATTTTTCAGTGTTTTTGACGATTTACGATGTTTGAGATCATTTTTATGACGTATTTACAAATTTTGCAAGGTTTTTCATTATTTTTCAGTGTTTTTCGACGATTTACGATTTCGATTCATAGATTCGACCATAGAAAGATATATAAGTTTGAGAGTGCATCGAGGCAATAAAAATTTTAATTTATAAAAATTACTCGCCAAACATCGGAGCTGTTTACAAATTTTTGTCACACTTTTGTCCCATTTAAAGTTTTTGTCTACGATTATGCCAAGGTAAGTATACTCGTTTGTAAAATCAATTTTTTCACAGCTGCAATTTTTACTCATTTTATACATTCAAAATTATGTGCAATTATTTTAGGTAAGTTCCACATTTTCAAGCTCGGTGATCTGATATACATGCATTTAGTTTATTTAGATATTATTTGTACTCCCTTGTTGAACTTTTGATGGTTTCAATATAATTTCGATTAAGTATTTACACTTATTATTTCTAATTTCCCACCTTACTTGACAGAAAATTATCCCCACAATCATGGGATTGAGATCTTTGCTCTACCGTTTTTGTACCCTCTAATTGATCCTGTAGATCTCACTATTACATGGAATGTTCCTACATTACATTGGCGTTCCAACATATCCTACGTTACATTTGGCGCACAACGTTTAAAATAATTCATTTTCGGAGCCGTATTTTTTCTGTCTTGTCAGGTTGGATTTTCAATAATATTAAAGTAAATCGATGTGTGTGTTTGGATAAGCTTGAGATAAAGTCACAACAAAACACAATAATTTGTCTACAAAATAAAGTGATTCAAGATCAAGATGATTATATCAGAAAATTAGAAAAATTGATAAAAAAAGGAACAAATGAAGAAAATAAAAATGAAGTTAAAAGCTATGCAATGGTGGTAAAGGAAAAATTTCACCCAATACCGAAAGCAAATTTTGCTTTATTAATTACTTCAAAAGAAGACAAACCTGCAGATGAAATCAAAAAAATATTAAAAGACAAAATAAAAGTATCCAAACTAGGAATAGGAATTTCTGGACAAAAAAAAACATATCAAAACAAAATAATACTAACCGCTGTCTTAGTTCTTGTATGTTCAATAGACCTTTTTTTGCAAAACTGAGTTATGAATGCCAATATGTTCATTATCCTATTGCGCATTAATGAAGCTCAAAAAAAACATATTTTTTGGTTTTTAAGTGAAATTTTAAGCATTTTTCGAGTGCCAATATCCACTCACGGAATAATGTTTCTGTTCTTATTTGTTCAATCTCCTGGATATTGAACATTCAAACACTCAAAGTTATGAATATAATATTTTTAAAAAAGTTCATAGATATTTGTTCAACATCCCGCCGAGCGTTGAGGTCATGAATGTTCAATCTCCACCGTCAACCAATCAGGAGGCGGCTAGTTAACATGTGAGGCCATGTTGATTTTTAGTTGTTTTCTAACAACGAAATTGTTTCACTAAAAATACGTTTAATTGCGAATATAATATACTGTTATTGAACTAAAAAATTACTTCACCGACTCCAGAATCAATAAACCTTAGAACAGTAGCTCAAATAGAAAGGTAAGTCTTAAAATTATGTCATTTATAGGCTTTTTCACCATATTTTACATATACTTCTTGAATTTGCAAGGCAAATATACAGGATGCTTCATTTATTATTAATTTATTCAATTATTTATTTATAAACTTAGGACATTTACCTAAAATGAGTATTAATAAATTATATTAGTGCATTAAAACTTATGTTTATTCAAGAAATACGACAAAAGAGCCAGGACATGGAAATATTGAAGAAGTCGACTGTCCTCATGGTCTGATTGAAAGACATCTACGACACATATGTAGTCCGTTATCACTGCTGAGATGGCTGATGAAAACGAAGTCAAAATATTTCAATTTTGAATTCATTCAATTAAAAGTTTCTGTATATTTATTGTTATTAAGTTTAAAATAAACTGTTTTTATAAACCCAATAATAATATTATTGAATATATAAAAAAATAAAAAATAAAAGTTTCTGATTTTTTGTTTTTTTTAGTCAAATAAAAACAATAAACATATTCTTCTGTAGGAACTACAATAAAACCAACTAGGCCCGCTACTAACAACAATAAATATAATGTTAACCCGTTGTTTATTACGAGACCCAAAACATCATATCCCGTTATGAGTGCAGGTAGCCTATATTGCCCCTCAGCGACTTTACATTATTAAAAGTTAGATATCTCTCTTTCTCTTGTGCGAACATTTGTGATTTTTTTATGTCAGAAAGAAAACAAAATAATGTTCCTTATTGTCTTTGAAATATTTATAATTGATTCAAAGGAAAAAATCCTAAAAAATGACAAAGTGAATGATTACAAATTGGCGGAATTATTCCGTTGACCGTTCTAGTGACAGATGGAGCTCCGTGATTTAATTATGTTTTTGGTCATTATTTCTACAAAATGTCAACGTAATCTATTTTTTTATTATAATTCAATATATTAACGACTTGTGTGTGTTCGTTTTGGTTTCTTTTGATGATTTAATCTTACAATAATAGTATGTTAAAAGTGAATGTCTTTCAAATTCACCCGAAAGTGTTTTAAAAGTGAGTGTTTTCGCATTGAATTTGCAGTGTTTGATTTATATTTATGTATGTGAATATCGTGAAAGTGTTTATTATTAATGAAAAACAAGAGGCTCCATTAACAAATTTAAGTTATCATTTTTAATTTTTACGAATGACGACGAAACGTTCGCCATTTAGCTCTGGTCAGCTGTTTAATTAGTGATGGGGCGGATCATATTCAAAATTCGAAACACGTAAATCGGTCACCGGTTTTATTTTGAAACATTTGAAATAATATTTATTTCTAAAGACTTTGAAAAATATATGATTACCAAAAAAATAAATCTACTATTAAAATGAACAATCTTATGTTTTTATAAAAACTTTTAAAGTAAAGACAATACCGTATTTGAATTTAAGCAAAGCTATCTAATTTCATTTAAATATTATGGATATGTACCCATTACACGCTTACCTGAAATCTACTCCACACAAGCAGTTTCAATTTTGATTATGACAATTAAATTCAAAGCAAATTTGAGTTCATGGATCATGAATAATTTCACTCGGGAGTATTTCACATTTCACTCATGTACAACCGATTTTTTTAGCCATTTATCATTTTATAGACTTTTGTGTTCTAAATTTGTAATCGTCTGGGTAACATTATATTGGTGTACAACTTTTTGTTATTTATTTTTGGGGTGTTATGCCGTGTTGCGCCAACTCCTTCTTTAGCCAACGTTTCGGACAGCATTGCAGTGTCCATCATCAGGGCAGATGTGTTATCTAAAGTTGGCTAAAGAAGGAGTTACCACAATACGGCATAACACCCCAAAAACAAATAACAAAAATACTTTTGGCCGTGAAAATCTTAAATCATATTTGTTGCACAACAGTTTTGTGAAGACTATGAAAGATACATTTATTTGCCATATACCATTTGGTAATTTTGATATGTTAATTATGAAATATAATATGCATGAATGTGCTTGAAGTGAACAATGTATGTGAGGAATACTTGGAGCAGGTGGATGAGTTTGTGTATTTAGGAAGCATGTTTACGAGAGATGGGAAGGCTGACAGAGATATTGAAAGAAGATTAAATGCAGGTAACTCCATTAATGGAGGACTGAACTCAGTTGGCGCTAGCAAAAAATTATCCAAAGAAGCGGAGTTAGCAGTCCACAATGGAGTGCTGGTACCTACCCTGATGTATGGAAGTGAGGCATGGAACTGGCAAAGAAAGGATGAAAGTAGATTGAATGCGCTTGAAATGAGATCCCTGAGGCGTATTTGTGGTAAAACCATGTATGATCGTGTAAGGAATGTGGAGATTCGCAAAGAGTGCAAGGCTGATGTAAGCGTAATGAGTAAGATCAAGAAAGGGACGCATAGATGGTTTGGGCATGTAGAGTGAATGAGCGAAGAAAGGAGTGTAAGGAGAATATATGATGCAAATGTGAATGGTAGCAGAAGTCGGGAACGTCCGAGGAAGACATGGCACGACCAAGTGAATCAGATACTTGAGTCAGGCCATGTCAAGAGTCAGAACAATAGAATAGTATGTATCAGACGATGTATGAATGTGGCAAGGTGAATGAGGCAAGGAGTGTGTGCCAAGACCGAGTTGTTTGGCAGTCCTTCCTCTCTGCCTACCTCTGAGGGGAAACGGCGTGATGGTTAGTTAGTTAGTTTTAGTTAGTTTTATATTTTTCATATTATCAATACTATTACATTCTAATTATATGTAAATTAAATCCTCAGTGGGGGAGATCCCAGTGAGGATATCATTATCTCTGTTTATTACAAAAAGGACGAATAAAAAGCAAACAAAAAAATCTGACTTTATGCCTGAGTTAAGTCTTCCCCACAGGAAAAACTAAACCCTTTCACATATTTTTCCAAAAATGATTATCTAGTCAATCTACATTATGCAAGTTCATTACATAAACATAGTAAATACAAAACAATACAAGAACAACACATTGAAAAACATTTAATATTATTATTATACTGGCCTTCAATCGACGAAATAACTACAATCCTAGTCACTTAATTAATGCAACACAAAAAGCTATGTACATCAGTATTATTAAACATTATTAATAACATTATACGTCTTAGTATCGGTAATTTTTCAGTGAACATAATTCTTGAATTTAAAACCCTTAGAAAACATGCTTACAATTCATTTTAATTTTATTTCCAACTGTAACCGTTACCACTCAAGTTTCAATGCGACCCCATCACTATTCCAACATGGCTGACAAACGACCGTTTAGTGTTTGAAGTCGCCGGTTTGATTCGAATATTTACGTTTTTAATTTCAGTTTTTAATGGTTATTTCGTTTCTATTTCTTCGTTTTCTTAATAAAATGTCTTATTATGAACTTCATAAATGGAACTATATAAAATATCTTTCTGTCAGTGCCTTACTGTTTGAAAAAGGGTGTTTAATTAAATTCTAATTTATCAAAAAAATTCATTAAAATGATATTCTTTTATAATATAAATGCCTTGTACAGGTGTGTGTTAAAATACATTTTTAAAATGTAACCTCGTTTTGATGGAATAACGAGTAAAAGTTATTAAAAAATTTTGTACTATTTCCTCGATGTCAAATAATTTTCTGAAGTTTACAAATTTTTTATATTTTTTTTTGGTATTGACGGCATGAAAAGTGAAGTGACTATTTTGTTACCAATTTTGTAAACAATATGAAACTGTTTTCTAAATATGGAATAATTTTCATGTTATTGGCGTTTTGAGTAAAAGCGTTTCGGTAAGTTTTTTTTTTTTAAATTTTTCGTGTTTGGCATTATTTTTTTATTATTTAGAAATATTATTGTTTCTTTTAAACACAAATATATGAAAGAAAATTTTATCCAGTTTCTAAAATGATATTGGTCTTTACGTCAACTTTTAAAATAAGAAACCTATAGTAAATTTAAAATATATCGGAAACATGAGAAATTCAATCGCAGTGAAGACTTCTTTGAATTCATATTTGAAATACTGAAGGGTTAAATAGCGCACACCCATAACCCAAATCGCGGGATATTATAATTTTAGGATTTTAAGAGCTGAAAGTATTTAAAAAAATAATATTTTATTCACGATAATCAACATAAATAATAAGTTCACGGCAAATAAGACCTTCCGAAAGAAAAAAATATCTTTCTAAAGTAAGTAAATTTTAAAAATTACATTTATCAAATGTAGGTAAAAAACAATAAAAAAAAACAAATTTTCAACTGATAATTGAACTTTAATAATTTTTGTGAGACTATGGAATCCCCAATTGGGGTATATTAGTATATTGTGAGGCTGAAGGTAGTGTGGAGGGGTAGGAAATGGAGAGGGGAAAGAGAGGAAGGAGGAGGAAGGAGAAGAGAGATGGTATGTGAGTATCTATTCAGATCTGATCACGAAACACGGCTAAAGCCATTTCAATTCTTATGGTGGTCTTTACACGATATCTTCCTCTCTGGAACATGCCGCAAATAGACTATATGTTATTTTAAATGAATAATTTGTGAAAATAACATAAATGAATCAAATAAAATTTACTTGCGCACGCCGGGATTTGAATCCGCGACCTCCGGATTTCTAGTCAAGAGTATCCCTAGACCACGGAGGCCGTAATACGTACGATGTAAGAATATTTCACATCACGCATGCACCGACAACCGATAGTAGTATATTAGCGGTAGGTACCTTTGTACTTGTGCATTGTTTTCAAACTTCCATAATATTGGATGATTTTTATAGAGCAGTTTTTGGGAAAAATCAATACGAGGACTCTGTTTGTATATTTTAAAGTAATACTTTAAGTCAACTACTAACTAAGATAAAAGTAAAGTATTTGAAATCTGAAAATCACCCTGTATATACAATTTACCACTAATTGGCTAATTGAACAAAAAATACCTCAAACTTATGGGAGCCGAATTGTTCAATCTCCAGACGATATGTTCAATATCCAAAATAATCATTCATAATTTTCAAGCCATGTTCAACGTCCACCTTTAAAGTCATAATATGGGCATAATATAGCTTCAACCTTCGAAAAATGATCTTTAATAATTTCCTGTTACACATATGTATTAAACTAAATGACCGAAATCGAGAATTTTTTAGAATTTGCCTGTAAAAACAAAAAAAAACGTCTCCTGTAAAATTTGCTAAATGGTCTATTGAACATACAAGAACTAAGGCAGCGTAACATGTGAGAAATAAAATGACACCGAAAAAAAAATAAACGAAATCCACAAAAACCCGGATATTGGAATACACGCTAATGAAATAAAGAAAAAAAACCATGCATTATCATTAAGGGTGTTGACGCTGGCTACAAGGAAGAAGAACTCCTAACAGATTTGATAAATCAAAATGAAGACCTAAAAAATGCCATGATCTCGGAAACAGACAATGAACCAATCGTTGTTAAAAAAAAAGCTGAAGAATAAAAAATCGGAAAAATTAGCAAATTTCATCATTCAAACAACTGCAAAACTGAGTATTGACTGTAACTGAATATTGGATATACAAGAGCGCACGTAGAAGACTGTGATCCACTGATGCAATGCTATCATTGCCTTGGATACGGACACACCTCACTGAGATGCCTCGAAAACATGAAGAATCCCAGATGCCTCCACTGTGCAGAAGAGCACAAAATACAAAACTGCACCAAAAAACAAGAACCTGCCAAATGCCACAACTGCACTAACAGAAAGGGCTATCAAAATGATCACGCAGCCAACAGTCATTTATGTAAATTCCGCAAAAAAATGATACAAAATGCCCAAATGCGGATTGAATATGAGTGAGTTGTATTTCGTATACTTATTTCTTTAAAAATGAATAATTTCTTCACTGAGGAATTAGATAAAACTCTTAATATTTCGGAATATATTTGTCACACTTTAAATGATTGTAATAAAATCGTGGATAAAATATCAAATTCATTCTCGGTACTCCATTTAAATATCAGATCGATGAAACAAAATTTCAATGAATTTTTACTCTCAATTAATTAACAAAATCATAAACCGGACGTCTTAGTGTTAACTGAAGCATTCACCAACGAATACAATAAATTTTGCATACCAGAATATAGCTACTTCGTAACATCTTGTGCTATTAACTCCTTGAGGTACGAACTTTTTTTTCTTATTTTTTACCTTTTTTTTTTTTTTAATCAATTGATGTAACTTATAATAACGAGGAAAAAATATTTAAAAAAAAAATGTACTGAAGGCTTTTCAGGAATGAGGTGGTCAAAATTTTATACCACAGTACACATGGGAAAAAAATATTAGGTTCAAATCAAAAGTTTATTAGAAATAAAAAAAGGCCATTTTATATGACTAATTGTGGAAATTTTCAAAACAGTTTTTATCTTTTTTTACACAAAGGGGTACTTTGCAAACACAACATATCCAGTTGGTACGTATGGGCCTGTCTTTTGTACTACAATTCGCACAACGACGTGAAGTAGTATGTTCTGGCCGGTGGGCGCTATTTTTCAGACGTATTTCAGGGTCCACGTAAGGCTTATGTCTCTTAATTTCCACCACCTCCGATGTGGACCCACGCTTTTTGGTGCATTTCAGCTCCTCTTCAGCCAAAAATCCTCTGTAAACTTGCCTCCTGAAATCTTTGAGCCTCAATGGATTGTCTTTGTCAGCCTTACCCAACTTGCAGAGCTCTGTGTAAACAATGTAAGAATTTACAATTGTTGCATCTAAAAAGTGGAAAAATAAACGATGCCACCATTTTTTAGACTTTCTGTTTATCGAGTAAACCGCCTTCTTTTGATCAAACTTGTCCACATAATTCATGCAGTTGTTATAATTATTTAGAGCCAACGGACATGGCACCCTTGTGATCTCACCAGTTTTCTCTTTACGGTTGACATGCATGGCATCCTTTGGGTTGTGAAAGTTTGAAAGGAGGTGTACAGCTCTTCTATCTCTCCATCTTATCATGGAAATTCCTGTATCACTCACGTACCAGTCATATTCACCTCTTTTTAGGTTTTTATCATCCTTCATCTTAGGCAAATATTTTCTGGTTGATTGGACAGTTCCACATGAGCGAATATTCATATCTTTCAGCTGTTTTTGTAGGGGGTAGCAATTAAAATAATTATCAAAGTAAACTGTGTAGTTACGACCTTGAATAGATTGACAAAAATTTAAGACAACTCTTGGCCCTAAGTTAGACTCAGCGTAGTCACCAATTTTTCCTGTGTATATTTGAAATTTTAAGTTGTATCCATTTTCTGCACACATCATCCAGATCTTATAGACTCTTTTAATGGGTTTTTTCGGCATGTATTGCTTCAATGTGCTGCGGCCTTTGAATTTGACCATGCTCTCGTCAATTGCCAAAGTAGGTGATGGCTTGTAATTTCGATCAAAGGTGTCTGACAAGCAGTTCAACAAAGACCTTATTTTATATAATTTATCGAAATTAAGTTGACCTCTAGCAGGCATCAATGAATTGTCGTTGAGATGAAGGTTTGACAACAGCCAGCCAAACCTATGGACTGTCATAAATCTTGAAATATAGGGGTCGTGTAAATCAGGGGACGATGACCATTAGTCTCTATAACTGGGGGATTTTTTAATTCCCATTACTAAATTTAGTGCAATGATTTTTTTAATTTCCTGAACGGTTGTGGGTTGGTGATTTTTCCCGACTTGTTGTGCGTATAGATTGGTCTGGAAGCAGATATTTTCAATCAAACTAGGAGTCCAAAATTTCAGTGAGAAAAATTTCCAAAGGTGTGGGATTTTCCATCGTAAGAAAGTCATTATGTAGTCCTGTTTCTTCACGGAATTCACCAGGGAGGGCGGTATTGAATGTACGGCTCCATTTAGACACGACTATAATCGCAGGTATGACAGGTGTAGATGCAGTTGTGCCTGGAACAGCAGCGGTGGATGACAAAACGGACATTGAGATATTAGGACTATACTGGGCAGATGGATATAAAATCAGAATAACCATGTTGTAAGACTAAAAAAATTACCTCAAGTACGGTGGTCGAAAAGCAAAACCACCAAAAAATTTCGATTTTACAAAAAATACTATATTTATAGACATTTCTTATTGATAATTCAACAAATGAAATACAAGGGCACTAGAATTCATAAGAAATGGACAAAAATTCGAAATACATACCGTTATATTTCACTTTAACGTCGGAGATCACAAAAAACCACAATTCGCTGGCAATTGTCAAACACATAACCAAACCGTGCAAAGCCACCTATTATCGCTATTGGAAACTAAATAGTAGAGAATCTATGTCTCACATGGCATTTAAAAAACTTGTCAATAGATGGCCGTTTTAGCATAATTATTTATTTTCAAGGTGGCCGAATTTTGAAACCACAGTACTTCAAAGAGTTAACTCTAGAAATAGTGGTATTGTTGTATTTATTAAATCTTGCTATTCAAACATCGCAGTGGAAGAAGTACCTATGCAGCGAGTTAATTGCTTAGATATTAATCTAAATGTAAATAAAATATGTTTTAATATTATTGCAATTTACCGAACACACGGATCAAACGAGTATACATTTATGGATGAATTGAGAAGCATTATATTATCAAAAAAAATAAACAGAACATAACAATAATCGGCGATTTCAACATAGATGTTTCAAACGAAAATAAAAATTGAATTTATCAATTTTATGTCGGAAATGAATTTTATATTGTGTATAAAAAAATATACTAGAGAAATTACGGGTCAACGTCCATCTTGTATCGATCACATATGGAGTAACACTAAAGATACCGACAAATTACACACGATAATATTAAAAACTGTTGTACTATATTGAAAATAAAAAAAATAATTAGTCCTAGCCAATTTGGATTTAGAGAGAAACTAGGCACTCATGATGCCATTGCAGAACTAACTTCAACTATATACCGTGCATTAGATAAAAAAAATAAATCCCTTGGCATTTTCATTGATTTGCGTAAGGCTTTTGATAGTATCTCCCATACAAAACTAATAAATAAATTAAATGATATCGGTATTATTGGTAAGGTAATGTATTGGCTGCAAAGCTATATAACTCAAAGAAACCAAAAAGTAAAATTAAATAACTCACTAAGCGTGGATGAAACTTTAGAATTTGGAATTCCCCAAGGGACTGTTATAAGACCAATTTTATTTATAATTTACGTTAACCATATGTTTAAATTATCACTTAATGGTAAACTTATATCCTTTGCTGACGACACTGCAATAATTATCGAAAAAAAGACATGGAACGAAATTACCAATGCAGCCAATCAAGATAAGAAGGTTATAAAAAATTGGTTCGATGGCAATTTATTATCACTCAACACAGAAAAAACATATTGTATTCCTTTCACTCTACAAGAAGATGTGCCAAATAACCTAATTCTTTCTTTTTTTTCTAATCTTTTTTTTTTTGGTTTTAGGCATTTCACCCTGAAAAATAAAATATCTTGGTATCTTAATAGATAAAAATGTTAAATGGAAAGACCATATTAATCTCACTGTTGAAAGAATAAGAAAACTTATCTATATTTTCTATAATATACGAAATATTTTAAATAAGAAAACCTTCAAAATTGTCTATTATGCATTAATTCAGTCCATATTGCAGTACGGGATTATTGGGTGGGGAGGGGCTTTTAAGGCTTCTTTACAGCCCATAATTACAATTCAAAGAATAATTATAAAAATCATCCATAGGAAACCACATGACTCCCCTACTTTAGAGATAATTCGGGAATTTAATGTACCATCTATCACAGAATTGTATAAGAGAATCGCCTTATATCAAATTTATAAAGAATATTTTATTTATAAAATTCACCCCTCAGATAGCATAAGCAATAGATTCAAAACTAATGGCTTAGGTAATAGCCATTCCTATGCTTACAACGACCACGGCTCAGCACCACTATTCGTATTTAGGTGTAAGATGGTACAATATATTATTGTCCAAAAATAAAATTAGTGTAACCGAAACTGTGAATTATGAACAATTCAAAAAGTTAATTAAGTCCCTAAAATTGGATACTGATATATTGTACCCCTAATTTTCTTACACTTACTCAATTTGTAAAATATTTATATATTAATTTAATTGTCTTTAAAAAACTATTTTTCTAATTTGTTTACCTGATATATTGTACCCTTAATTTCCTCACGCTTACTTAATCTGTAAGAAGATATATTATTTTAATTATCTTTAAAAACACACTTTTCTAATTTGTGTACCAATGTTAATATTATGTTTGTATTTATATCAAAAGTTTTTGATTATTGTTTAAAAAATCATTAGAACTAAATGTAAATACTCCTCCCATAAACACGAGCTCCTGGAGCTCAACTTATGGAGTAGTAGAATAAAAAAACGAAAAAAATATATATATAAGTCTGCATATTGTTATCATGTTAAATAATTTACAACTAATAAATAAAAAAATTAAAATTTTTTGCGAGTTTTTACCACGTTTTGTTTTGTTTTACCATATTAAATCACTATTAACTTTGTTTAAGCGTATATTTTTCCATGTTTTACGGTGTTTCACTCAAAACTCATAAAAACATGGTTGAATATGATAAGTATAACTCTTTAAGCGTTTGACTATTGTTGTAGCGAGTAATACCGTGTATTGCATTTTATATCATTTTAGTGCATTTCAAACACGTATTTTACAACTTTGAGCATTTTAACTACATTGTACCACTTTTATGCATACATATTCCACGGTTTTATCGTGTTAACCTAATTTTAGGGTACGATTTTCTGAATTTTACACTTTTAGCTATCTTTTGTAATTCATTAAATTATTAACCGTATTTTCAACTGTTAACCGCATTTAACCTTTGAAAGCCTGGTTTTAAAGGAATTTAGCATGATTTTTAATTGTTCCGATGTTTTTCATTGCTTTACATATCTTAATGATTTTTTTTCCATGTTTCACCAAGTTTCACCAAATAAGTGGAAAAACACATAAAAACATGGTTGAATATGATGATACATGTAAGAAACTAGCAGACGTCACAACACGTGGTAAACATGGCAAAATATGATAAAATGAGGTGATGTATCCAACGTTTAACTTAGTAAAACTAGTAAAAGCTTGGTTTTATATGACGAATCGTGGTAAGATACTAAAAAAAGTCATGAAAAACGTGGCAAAACGTGGTGAAACGTAGCAAAACGTGGCTACATTGATATAAAACATCGTTAAAATGTGATAAATGATGTAAAACATAGTTAAATTTGTGGTGGAAGATGGTGAAACAATTCGAACGTGGATAAAAGCTTGAAAATTTATTGAAAATCATTAACAGACGTGATAAATATGGTAAACCATAGTAAAAAACATGTGTTTTTCAAGACTTCCACCATATTTTGGACTATTTACACTATTTTTATAGTTTTATTTACCAATTTTACTATGTTCTTCAAGGTTTAGCATGTTGTTCGCTGTTTTATCGTCATCTGCCATAAATTTGATTACATTAAACGGTTTTAAATGATGTTGAACCATATTTTTGACGATTTTATGAATTAAACTAATTTATCATTTTTTTAAGCCTAAAATTGCGAAAGAGGATTTTTCCCATAATTTCTTCAGATTTTCAAGGTTTTACCATATTTGACCGTCCTACATCAAGCATTTCTAGGTTTTACCTTATTTTAATGTACCATCATAGATTTCTATGTTTTAGCATATTTTACTGTCTTCCACCATACGTATATGTATGTTTTACCAAATTTTAACGTCTTCCGCCAAAAGTTTCAATGTTTTACCAACATTTATCCCATTTCAGCATTTTTTGTTATGTTTTACGTCATTACAGCAAGGTTTGACTAGATTCGCCGAATTCCACCAAAAAGTTTAATTTATGTTTTATTTGGAAATGGCCAATCGGACGTATCCGATGTCTGATCTGACATATCCAGTGTCTGATCGCACATATCCGATGTCTGATCTGACATGTCTAGTGTACGATCGGACATATCCGATGTCCTATCTGACATATCCAGTGTCCGATCGGACTTATCCGATGTCCAATAGGACATTTCCAGTGTCCGATCGGACATATCCGATGTCCGACAGGACATTTCCTCTGTCCGATCGGACATATCCGATGTCCGATCTGACATTTCCAGTGTCCGATCGGACTTATTCGATGTCCGATAGGACATTTCCAGTGTCCGATCGGACATATCCGATGTCCCATAGGACATTTCCAGTGTCCGATCGGACATATCCGATCGGACATATCCGATCGGACATATTCGATGTCCGATCTGACATGTCCAGTGTCCGATCGGACTCATCCGATGTCCTATCGGACACATCCAATGTCTGATCGGACACATTTGATGTCCGGTAGGATATTTCCAGTGTCCGATCGGACTTATCTGATGTCCGATAGGACATTTCCATTGTCCGATCGGACATATCCGATGTCCGATAGGACATTTTCTCTGTCCGATTCGACATATCCGATGTCCGATCTGACATTTCTAGTGTCCGATCGGACTTATTCGATGTCCGATAGGACATTTCCAGTGTCCGATCGGACATATCCGATGTCCGATAGGACATTCCCAGTGTCCGATCGGACATATCCGATGTCCGATCGGACATATTCGATGTCCGATCTGACATGTCCAGTGTCCGATCGGACTTATCTGATGTCCGATAGGACATTTCCATTGTCCGATCGGACATAACCGATGTCCGATCGGACATATCCGATGTCCGATAGGACATTCCCAGTGTCCGATCGGACATATCCGATGTCCGATCGGACATATTCGATGTCCGATCTGACATGTCCAGTGTCCGATCGGACTTATCTGATGTCCGATAGGACATTTCCATTGTCCGATCGGACATAACCGATGTCCGATAGGACATTTCCACTGTCCGATCGGACATATCCGATGTCCGATAGGACATTTTCTCTGTCCGATCGGACATATCCGATGTCCGATCTGACATTTCCAGTGTCCGATCGGACTTATTCGATGTCCGATAGGACATTTCCAGTGTCCGATCGGACATATCCGATGTCCGATAGGACATTCCCAGTGTCCGATCGGACATATCCGATGTCCGATCGGACATATTCGATGTCCGATCTGACATGTCCGGTGTCCGATCGGACTTATCTGATGTCCGATAGGACATTTCCATTGTCCGATCGGACATAACCGATGTCCGATCGGACATATCCGATGTCCGATAGGACATTCCCAGTGTCCGATCGGACATATCCGATGTCCGATTTGACATATTCGATGTCCGATAGGACATTCCCAGTGTCCGATCGGACATATCCGATGTCCGATCGGACATATTCGATGTCCGATCTGACATGTCCAGTGTCCGATCGGACTCAACCAATGTCCTATCGGACACATCCACTGTCTGATCGGACACATTTGATGTCCCGTAGGATATTTTCAGTGTCCGATCGGACTTATCTGATGTCCGATAGGACATTTCCATTGTCCGATCGGACATATCCGATGTCCGATAGGACATTTTCTCTGTCCGATCGGACATATCCGATGTCCGATCTGACATTTCCAGATGAGAAAATGTCCGATCGGACCTTGTAAATGTCCCATCGGACAGGGGAAATGTCTAGTCGGACACTGAAAATGTCCTACTGGACATAGAAAATGTCCGATCGGACCTTGTAAATGTCACATCGGACAGGGGAAATGTCTAGTCGGACACTGAAAATGTCCCATCGGACAAGGGAAATGTTAAGTCGGAAAACATATGCTTAAATAATGTAAAACACTGTAAAAATGATATAATTGGATAAAAGATGGTAATACATATAAACATATGGTGAATATTGATGGTTGAATACCGTAAAATGTAGTAAAACATACATATTTATAGTGGAAGACTGTAAAATGTGGTAAAACAAACATATTTATGGTAGAAGACGGTAAAACGTGGTTAAACATACAAAATTATTGTAGAAAGCGGTAAAATGTGGTAATACATATAAATTTATGGTGAAAGGCGATAAAATATGGTAAAACATACCAATGTATGGTGTAAGGCGGTATAATCTGGTAAAGCATACATATTTATGGTGAAAACGGGAAAATTTGGTAAAACAAACATATTTATGGTGAAAGACGGTAAAATGTGGGAAAAAATACAAATTTATGGTGGAAGGCGGTAAAATGTAGTAAAACATACATATTTATGGTGGAAGACTGTAAAATGTGGTAAAACAATGAAATGCATTGTGGCTGTCGACGAAATATGGTGAAGCCTTGAAAATCTGATAATATTATAACAAAAAGGCCTCATTGGTAATTAACTTATAAAAATGATAGAATACCATCAAAATATGCCGATTAATTGGTTTAACTTGTGAAATTGTCGAAAACTATAGTAGAACATAAACTTATCAAACTCATTAGACTAGATTAAACTCGTTTAATCTAGTCTAATGTATGGAGGAAGACGTAAAACATCGTCCAACGTGATGTAACCTTGAAAATCATTTTTACTGAATGAAAAGATATTTATCACCTATTTACCACTTTTTACACTCATCACCATATTTTGCCATGTTTTTGTTTGTTTTAACATATTGTTCACTATTAGTTCGATTAGGTACGATGGGCAAATAAGTAGTCTTCACTTATAGCAATTGTACCGCATCGAAACACGTATTTTACGTCTTGAGCATTTTAACTACTTAGTACCACTTTTATGAATACATATTTCACAGTTTTTACGTATTGAGCTAGTTTTGAGGAATTATTTTCTGAATTTTACACTTTTTGCCGCTTTTGCAATTCGTTAAATTATTGACAGCATTTTTGACTGTTAACCGCATTTAACCTTTTATTACATTTTTTTATCGTAGGAAGCCTAGTTTTTATGGCCATTATGTATATTTCACTGATTTTTAGCGTGTTTTTTTTCAATATTTCTGATGTTTTTCATTTATTTACACATTTTTTCCAAGTTTCACCAAAATTTCACCAAATAACGAGGTAAAATAAATCAAAAGATGGTATAATATGATGAAACGTGGTAACAAACTTCACAAAACGAGCACAAGTAGAAAAACGTGGCAAAATATGATAAAACAAGGTGTTGTTTAGAATTCTTAACCATATTTCATCGAATTACGAAGTAAAACTCATAAAAACGTGGTTAAATATGACGAAACGTGGTAAGATACTAAAAAACACGTGAAAAACGTGGTGAAATGTGATTAAACGAGATAAACCATCGTAAAATATGATAAATGATTTAAAACGTAGTTAAATGTGGTGGAAGATGGTGTAACTATTCATTCATAATAATGTTTTATCACATTTATATCATAAAATTTTATTTAACATTTGTTAACAGGACAAAGCAGTGAAAAATTGAGAAAACATTGTAAAATGTAAGACAGTATTTTTTACCATGTTTCATGATATTTTACCCTAGTTACGGTTCTTCATCATATTTGTGTTTCTGCATATTTACAGTATTTTATCCTTTAAACCATTTTTTTGCCATTTTTATGCGTTTAAGCGTATTTAATGGTAATTGCGTTTCTCTACCATTATTGTGTTTCAGCATTTTTGAATTTTTTAATATTTTAGAGATTTTTACCATTTTTAGGCGTTTTCAATGCTAGTTGCTTTTCTTTGTAATAGTTGTGTCTAAGCTTTTTTACAATATTTTATCCTTTTAAAACTTTTTACCATTTTTATGCTTTTAAGCATATATAATGCTAGTCGAGTTTCTCAATCATATTTGTGTTACTGCATTTGTACAGTACTTTATACTTTTGACCAATTTAACATTTTTATGACTTTAGTGTGTTATTCCATTTTCTGCATTTTTAATAAACAATTTTTATCATAAAAATTCCCATCTATTCCACTATCCACCTTGTTTTGCAAATTTTAGTATGTTTTACAAAATTCTTCATCCTTTACCATCTTTCCACAATATTTATATATGTTTAGAGTTATTAAACGTTGGGCATTTTTACCGCATTTTACTATTGATTTTTTTACTTTACTTACCGCATTTTTACACTTGTTTTTTTTACTTTTGTCCGTATTCATTGATGAATATTTTACTGATTTAACCTTTTCAAAATTGTTTATCAATTCGACAATTAATATTCTACAAATTATTGAATGGACAAATGGGCAAAAATGTCCTAAAAGGAATGTCCGATGTGGCCACTGTCCAAAGTGTTGTCCAATTGGACAAGGTTTAGTCCAATCGGACAAGACCGTGTCCGATCGGACAATTATTTGTCCGATCGGACAAAACTGTGTCCGATCAGACAAATGATTGTCCGTTCAGACAATTCTTTGTCCAATCGGACAATACTTTGTCCAATCGGACAATATTTTGTCCGATCGGACAAAACTGTGTCCGATCGGACAAATAATTGTCCGATCGGACACAGTCTTGTCCGATTGGACAAAGTATTGTCCGATTGGACAAAGTATTGTCCGATTGGACAAATAATTGTCTGAGCGGACAAACACAGTATTGTCCGATCGGACACAGTATTGTCCAATCGGACAAAGTATTGTCCGATTGGACAAAAAATTGTCTAAACGGACAATCATTTGTCCGATCGGACACAGTTTTGTCCGATCGGACAAAGTATTGTCCGATTGGACAAAGAATTGTCTGAACGGACAATCATTTGTCTGATCGGACACAGTTTTGTCCGATCGGACAAAATAATGTCCGATTGGACAAAAAATTGTCTGATCGGACAATTATTTGTCCGATTGGACACAGTCTTGTCCGATCGGAAAAAGTATTGTTCGATTGGACAAAAAATTGTCTGATTGATTATTTGTCTGATCAGACAAGGTTTTGTCTGATTGGACTAAACCTTGTCCAATTGGACAACACTTTGGACAGTGGCTACATCGGATATTCCTTTTAGAACATTTTCGCCCATTTGTCCATTCAATAATTTGTAGAATATCAATTGTCGAATTGATCAACAATTTTAAAAAGGATTAAATCAGTAAAATATGCATAAATAAATACGAACAATAGTAAACAAAACAAGTGTAAAAATGCCGTAAGTAAAGTAAAAAAATAGTAATGGCGAAGAAATAAAAAAAACAATAGTGAAATGCGGTAAAAATGCCCAACGTTTAATAACTCTAAACATATAAATATTGTGAAAAGATGGTAAAGGATGAAGAATTTTATAAAACATACTAAAATTTGCAAAACAAGGTGGATAGTGGAATAGATAGTAATTTGACGATAATTTTTTTTTAATAAAAAAATAGAATAGGATATAACGCGCTGAAACGCGTAAAATGGCATAAAATGGTTAAAAGGATAAAATACTGTAAAAACGCAGAAAAACAAAATATATAAAGAAAAAAAAATATAATTAAAGACGCTTAAAGCATAAACATGGTAAATAATCTATAAAAGGATAGAATACGGTACAAATGCTGAAACGTTAATTTGTAAGAAACGAAACTAGCATTAAATACATTTAAAAGCATAAAAATGGTAAAAATGGTTAAAAAGGTAAAATACTATGAAAATGCAGAAACCTAAATATGATGAAGAACCGCAACTAGCGTAAAACAGCATGAAACATGGTAAAAAATAAGTCTTTTAGTAAGTATACCGTGTTTTACCATGTTTTCTCAATTTTGCTGTGCTTTCTTCTGTTTAAGGATACTAAACAAGGTTTCACAATTCATCCCTTGTTTTACCGTGTTTGATAATTTTAACAATTTTTAACAGAGCCTTACCAAGTCCTACTTTCTCTTTGATTTCCAATACTTTACGGTTTGACCACATTTCTGAGAGTTTTGACAACGTTTCATTTTGTTTTACCATATTAAATCACTATTAAATTTCACTGCTTTGTCCTGTTAACAAATGTTTAATAAAATTTTGTGATATTAATGTGATAAAACATAATTTCACCAGAGAAATACGGTAAAAATAGTGAAAACAGGTTTAACATTGTGAAACATTGTGAAGAATGACAACATGTGCTAAAATAATGTAAAACATGGAAAAAATACTAAAATTGGATTAAAGATGGTAAAACAGAGAAAAATGTAGTGGTAAACGGTGAAATACGGTAAAAAATAGTAAAAAAGGTCAAATATAGAAAAACACTGTGTAGAATGATAAAATGTGCCAAAATAATGTAAAACACGGTAAAAATGCTAATATTGGAAAAACAACTTTAAAAATGATAAAATTTTGGTGGAATACAGTAAAATACGGTAAAAATAGTGAAAACAGGTTTAACATTGTAAAACATTGTGAAGAATGACAACATGTGCTAAAATAATGTAAAACATGGAAAAAATGCTAAAATTGGATTAAAGATGGTAAAACAGAGAAAATGTAGTGGTAAACGGTGAAATACGGTAAAAAATAGTAAAAAAGGTCAAATATAGAAAAACACTATGTAGAATGATAAAATGTGCCAAAATTATGTAAAACACGGTAAAAATGCTAATATTGGAAAAAATACTTTAAAAATGATAAAATTTTGGTGGAATACAGAAAAATACGGTAAAAATAGTGAAAACAGGTTTAACATTGTAAAACATTGTGAAGAATGACAACACGTGCTAAAATAATGTAAATCGCGGTAAAAATACTAAAATGGGATAAAAGATGGTAAAACGTAGAAACGTCTGATGGTAGACGGTGAAATACGGTAAAAAATAGTGAAAATGGTCGAATTTAGAAAAACAATGTGAAAAATGATAAAACGTGTCAAAATAATGTAAAACACGGTAAAAATTCTAAAATCGGATTAAAATGGTAAAAAAGAGAGACGTATGGTGGAAGACGTTAAAATACGGTTAAAAAATAGTGAAAGAAGGTCAAATATAGAAAAACATTGTGAAGAATGATAACATGGGCTAAAATAATGTAAACACGGTAAAAAATTTAGAATTGGATAGAATACGGTAAAACAGAGAAACGTTTGGTGGAATACGGTAAAAAAATAGTGAAAAAAGGTCGAGTATAGAAAAACACTTCGAAGAATAATAACATGTGCTAAAATAATGTAAAACACGGTAAAAATTCTAAAATTGGATAAAATACGGTAAAACAGAGAAACGTGTGGTGACGGACAGAAACAGTCGGTGAAATACGGTAAATAATAGTGAAAAAAGGTAGAATATAAAAGAACGATGGTAAAACAGAGGAACGTATGGTGGAAGACGTTTAAATACGGTAAAAAAATAGTGAAAACAGGTTTAACTTTGTAAAAAACTCATAAAAACGGTAAAAACGCTGAAATGTTTGGTGAAAGACGGTAAAATATGGTAAAACCTTGAAAATCTGATCAAATTATGGTAAAAAAAAGGCTTCGTCCGCAATTAACTACTAAAAATGATGGACTACCTTAAAAATATGCCGATTAATTGGTTTATCCTAGTAAATCGTCGTAAAAGACGGTACGACATCATTTAAAACTGTTTTATGTATCAAATGTTTGGCGAGAGACGGTAAAACAGCGAACAACCTGCTAAACCTTAAAAAAATAGTAAAATATTGCTAAAGATCATTAAAAACCAGTCAAAAATATGGCGGAAGACTTGAAAAACACATGTTTCACCTTTTTTTACTATGTTTTACCATATTTACCACGTCTTATAATGAAGTATCAAAATTTCAGCCTTTTATCCACCTACGAATTATTTCACCACCTACTAGAATCATATAGAATTCCGTAGAAATATGCCGATTATAGGTTTAAAACCGTTTAGTCTAGTCAAATGTATGGCGTATGACGGTAAAACAGCAAACAACATGATAAACCTTGAAAAATATTGTAAAAAATTATTAAAAACCGTAGAAACAATCAAATAAGACGAAAGACGTAAAACACTTGATAAAACCATGATAAAACATAGTAAAATTTGGAAAACATCGTATAAAAACCAGTCAATTATATGGCGGTAGATGTTGAAACATCGTAAAACATTGTGAAATATGGTAGAACATAAATGAAAAAGGTAAAAAATCGTAAAATATGATAAAACCATAGTAAAATATGTTAAAATATCTCTAAAAACAGTTGAACGTAGTC
>JAIUSX010000648.1:0-13090 GCA_026573805.1 Hesperophylax magnus
GCCGGGCCTGTAGCGATGGGGCTTCTTCACTCCTCCGGTGGCGGGCGCGCTCTTCCTCGCCGCCTTCGTGGCCAGCTGCTTCCTGGGAGCCTTGCCTCCGGTAGACTTGCGGGCGGTCTGCTTTGTACGAGCCATGTTCTGTTTGAAATATTACAGTGACCCGAAAAACAGTCTCGTCGCCCTATTTATAGGAAAGAACCGTGAGAGTGCGACGGTGCGATGCCATTGGTCGCCCGCCGGGTCTTGGGGAGTGAGTAAATCAGGGTTGCCAATGCGTATGTTCTAAAATACCCACAGTGGAAAATTCAAAATCAAAATTATATATATATTTTTTATTTTATTTTTTTTTTTTTATATGCGTATAAAATTCGTAAAAATAAGTATTTATACTACATTTATAATATATATATCCTGCGAAAGAAAACGAAATTATAGTACTTTTAATAATTGGAAATATTATTTTTCAATATTGTCGGAAAATCAAAAAATGATCTTTTAATGGGATCTCCGCACTTTAACTTTTCTTATTAAATTTACAATTCATCAGAATTCACCGCGATTTTGGGAATTCACCACGAATTGGCAACCCTGCAGTCAGTCATGCTACGCGAGTGGGGGGCCATCGTCGGTTTGGCCAGAGAGTATAAAATGAAGGCGAAATCCGGAAACTGAAAAATCGTTCTTCACCCGCCTTACTGAGCGGTTGCCTTCGCGTTCGTCTTAACCGAAAACAAACCGAAAAACACCATGACCGGTCGCGGAAAGGGAGGAAAAGGCCTCGGAAAGGGTGGAGCCAAGCGTCACAGGAAGGTGCTTCGCGATAACATCCAGGGCATCACGAAGCCGGCCATCCGCCGTCTGGCTCGCAGGGGAGGCGTCAAGCGTATCTCCGGCCTGATCTACGAGGAGACTCGCGGCGTGCTGAAGGTGTTCCTGGAGAACGTGATCAGGGATGCTGTCACCTACACCGAGCACGCCAAGAGGAAGACCGTCACCGCCATGGACGTCGTGTACGCCCTGAAGCGCCAGGGTCGCACCCTGTACGGCTTCGGCGGCTAGGCTGCGCGCGACCACCACACCATCACCGTCACCGTCACATCCACCCGATTGTTTATTTACGACAACACACTACTTGACAGTGTGATAAAACTCACAAAACGGCCCTTCTCAGGGCCACCACTATGTTCAAGCCGTTTAATGCATCTTACACAATTCTCGGACGGACCGACCGACTGCCCGCAAAGTATAATATAATATGATTAGTCACGCGAGGTAAGAATTATTTCGAGGCGCAAAGAACGCCGTTTTATTTGTAAAAATAAAAAGTAGAGTTAAATTCAGAAATTTTAAACGATTCCCACTTCACGGCAAATAAGAATCTAGGAAAAAACATAAAAATAACCGCGCCGGAGCAGGAAAATTTAATAGTTTTTAATTTAAAGTTGATATTCTCTATGTAAACAGAACGGCGTCACACGCCCCTGGCATGAGGATTAAAAAAATGCTACCTGGCTACATAACATATCGAGTCGGAGGTCTTCTGTCTTTTGGTAGGAAGGGAAAAAAAAAAAAAAAAAAGGAAAAAAAAAATATGAAAAAAAAGAGGAAAAAAAAAAATTAACCCTAACAAATATGCACGTTTTCATTGTACAGCAGGGAAGGAAAATAAATTTAAAAGTTTCATACTTTTTACTAAAAATTCACCTTCATACTGTGTGGACTGTGAGAATTTCATTTTTGGGCTGCGTCCTTTTCATTGATGTTGTCATTCTGTGAAAAAATTCGTAAGCCTTTAAATTACTTTATGACATGATTACTCTATGACTTACTATTATTATGCGCTTCCCTATGGCGCTTCCGGAAAAACCCTTACCCGTGCTTTATTGCCATTATATAAGTTATGCAAATGAATGGTTATGATAATAATAATAAATACTATGAAATTCGGTGGAATGAATAATAATTGACGTATTTTACTATTATACCTCTTGCGATACTCTCTCTAATCTCTTCGAATATTTTTGTATTATGCATTTATGAAATCATTGGTAGCCCTGAAAAGGGCTTTTTATCGTCAACAACTTGGCACCGCGACTCGGGTGCTCGCTTTCCGCCAGCTGATATATCCGCGGTGGTGATAGATATATTATATAATGACAATATATAACTATACACACACGTGAAGTCATGTGGAAGTCCTACTTCTTGGGTGCGGCCTTCTTCGCTGCGGGCTTGCCCTTGGGAGCTGCGGCAGCCTTCTTCGGCTTGGGCGCCTTGGGCTTCTTGGTCGGGGGCTTGGCCGACTTCTTCGCCTTCGTGGGGCTCTTTGGCTTCGCGGCGGGCTTCTTGGCGGCGGCGGCGGCGGCCTTCTTGGCCGGCGAGCCGGCGGGAGCCTTCTTCGCCTTGGCGGGGGCGACGGCCTTCTTCGCCTTGGCGGGCGCGGCGGCCGCCTTCCTGGGCTTCTTGGCGGCGGAGGCGGCAGAGGTGCGCTTCTTGGGCGCGGCGGCGGCCGGCTTCTTGGCGCCGCCGGCGGAACCCTTGGCCTTCGCCTCCAACTTGAAGGAGCCGGACGCTCCCTTGCCCTTGGTCTGGACCAGGGCGCCGGACTCGACGGCTCCCTTCAGGTACTTCTTGATGAAGGGGGCCAGCTTATCGGCGTCGACCTTGTAGTTGGCGGTGATGTACTTCTTGATGGCCTGCAGGGACGAGCCGCCGCGCTCCTTCAGCTCCTTGATGGCGTTGTTGACCATCTCGGACGTCTTCGGGTGAGAGGGCTTCGCCTTGGGCTTCTTGGCCGCCGCGGCGGATGCCTTTGCCTTCTTGGCGGGAGTGGTCGGAACGGGAGACGCCGCCGTCGCTGCTAGTGCTGTATCTGCCATTGTAGATTGGTGCTGGTGGTGCTGTTCGGCTTGCTTGCTGATGCTGGAATAGCTTTGTGGCTGATGGATGAGGATCAGCCGAGGGAATTCGAATGGCGTCCCTACCGTGCCGCCGGCGCAGAGAGCTCGCTTGTCGATTGTGATGATGAAAACGTGTATCATTTATGCTTAGGTCATCGTAGTAAAATAGGATTTTATCAGCGAGGATAAATTTTCCGGAACGGTAGGGAGCGGGCGGGCGTAGGACAGAGATGTGGGCCCGCGGAGGGAGGGGAATCTTCGCTCCCCGGGAGCGGCGCTAGGCGCAGTGAGGCTCCGGATGAGGAAATGCGCGAGGGCGGCGACTCGGAGTGCCACAAAAGAGACCGCAGCTCGGGAGACCCTCGAGTCGGCGGGTCTAGAGGGCGGCGTGGGCGAGGGCGGGACTCCGGCCGGGGGGTCCCGCAGCATTCCCGCCGTCGGGGGGCCCCGCGAGCGCCGACAGGGCCCCCGAGCCGCCCCGCCGTAGAACGGCGTGCCGGCCCACAGCATACATCGGGCTCGCGGTGCTCGGGCCTGTATAATATTATGTGTCCGCCAAATCGACCTAGGCGTGATAATAATGCGAAATAAATTAATAATGTTAGACGAAATTAATTTTAAAAAATTAAACGAGCCCTACTGATGATGCTATTATATCTGATTTCTTACAGGACAGCCGGGGGCGGCGCGGCGCGGCGTGAGAGACGAGCCCTCGAAGACATGAAAATAATAACCTGGTTAAACTATTAATGTTTGCGATTGTTTATGTGCTTAAAAAAAAAAAAATTTAAAATTAAAAAAAATTATATGAATTATGATTATGATGATGAATAAAAAGTAGGAAAACAAAAACAAAAAAAAAAAAACTACAGACAGACAAAGAAACAAAAACCGTATAAGATATTTAATCAGAACATCATCGGATGACAAATAACTGGAAAAATAACAGCAGCAAATAAATGTCTAGCATCACTTTATCCAATGATGGGAAAGAAAAGTCGTTTATCAACGGATAATAAATTACTTCTTTATAAAACAACAATAAGACCAGGTTTCACGTACGGATGCCCCATTTGGGGGCACGCCGCTCCAAGTCTCATACAAAAGATTCAACTCTTTCAAAATAAAGCCTTGCTTTAAACGCACCTAAATGGATTAGAATTTCTTCTATCCATAATGACACCAACATTGGACTTAATTGTTTCCCAAGCGACCAAATTTTATGCCGGCCTTCCCAGCCATACTAATCCTACAATAAGATCGAATTTTATTTTTATTTTCAAAATTTGAAAATTTCATTCATACAAATTTTCAATTGATTTTTCGTTTTTTTTTTTTTCTCCCTTTTACTAAATTTACTAAATTGCCACTACATTTAATCTACAAAAAAAAAAAAGAAACACGTGGAAAGAAGCTGTGGGTGTGCGAAAGAATACTTATTACTTTTAATGAAGTTAAATGTTGGAAAATTTATGATTTAAATTTAATTATGGAATAAATGAAAATATCAACGGAATATATGTCGATAATTATTCACGCATCATCAGATAGTTGCACGTTTGATTGATCCACCCACTGAACTTGACACTTGGAAACGGAAACGGAAGTCAATCGCGATGCATTGTTCATGAAAAATGATGGCCGCCCGGCGTGACCGACCCCCGAGAGGGCGGCCGTTCAGGTGTTCGGGGGTCCGGTGAGAGAGCGCGGAGGCGACGGCGAAAAGCGGCGAGGAAGACGAGAAAAGGTGAAATAATACGGCGAAATGAAAGAAAGCGGAGGTTCGGACCTCCACGCGCCATTTTTGTTCAGATCGCTTCGCGCGCGCGAAGATTATTATTTAATGATTATTTAACAAACATCACACACACCCGCGCACGCACACGCACACAACACACACAACACATCAGATCCGTATAACTGGCATCAAATCGATTGATCAAAGTTTATTTACATTATTATCAAACGGCGATCGCGAGAGTTACGGGATGAACACAAACAACAAGATTGACAACTGTCTAAACCATAGAAAGAAGAAATTGGTAGAAAAAAAAAACAACAGAAAAAGAAACGTAAAAATAAAGAGAATCCCCTCTGTTTGAATACTCCCCCTATGTCCATGGCTTTTTGGGTTAACGATTAAATAAAAAAAAAGTATTTTAATGATTAAATTGAATTTAAATTAATTATATTGAATATAAATTAATTATATTCAATAAAAAAAATATATATGTATACAGGGTGTATCGGCACGTACCCGACAAACTTTAACCAGCTATTCCTTAGCATATTTGAAGTAAAAAATCTTATGTGCACTTTGCTGTCCGGTAACGTTTTTTTTTAATAAAAAAATTATTATTCATATTTTCACCACATGTCACCACTGTTTTATCCTTTGTCAAAGTTTGAAAACCCATCTGGCAAATATTTTATTCGAATTCCGTTGAATAATGCACGTGTGTACCTATATTGGCGCACACTTACAATCACAACGAAATGGCACGGCACCATTCGTCTCATTTTTAACTATTATTATTTAGTGTGTGCGAAAGAGCGAAGACGCTCTTCGACATACTTGCTTATAACAGCTGTTGAACACGAAACATATATATATATATATATATATATATATTTTATATATTATTTTATAAATATATATATTTTATTATTATTCAATTGTAATTTTTACGTAAATATGAATTCCTCTGAAAGATTCTGGAGGTCTGGATACGTATGATACAGTAATTCTGTCTCATGTTTGAATTCAATATAACATATTTGTAATACTGATTAATCAAACATTTCGTAAGCAAGGAGGAAGATTTCTGTGCAAGCGAAACCACAATTCGATAGTTTAACCGACATTCACACAAAAATAGTAAACAAATTAATTCCAAAAGTATTCACGTTTCTTTCCTGACATGACGCTGCATGGACTCACACCGATCTAGTATTAATATTAAAAGTGATGAATTAAAAAAAAAAAAAAGAAAAAAAGTTGTGAAATAATTAATGTTCATCGGTAAGTACTTGATGCAATTATTTAATCAAAAATCTGCGGTGAAAGAACATATATTTGCGATGGCAACACTGCCCCATGAATTCGTTTTCCTTACGTCAAATGTTGTTTGTTGTTTTACCGTTTTGTTTGAAATCATATTTTCGATCTAGCCTCTGTCATGACAGAGATCATTGTGTTTTTAGATCAGTGTTTTTAGATCAGTGTTTTTACAGTGGAGAAACTTTAATCAATTGATATGATGTGCGTGATATATCTACGTATCTGATTTTATATCGGGCAATAATGCGAGTTGTTTTGACATGACGTGAATAAATCCCGCTTCTCCGGTAGATATCCACCGGATCGGGTAGTTCATTCGTCCCCATGCCGTCCATCGTCTTCTCCCATCCGTCATAGTCATCATCTTCGTCATAATAATATTATATCGCAAACAAACGAATATAAAACGATCACAATTAAAAATCAAAATGACACCTGAATGTTCAGACGACGTGTACATCGTGGAACTTCATAATGCGGTGTTTAGTAGAAGAATTTGTAAACTTTTTAAGTTCATTTCATCAAAGTTCACCAGTCCTAAAGAGTCATATATTCTCGAGCCTTTAAAAATAAATATCAATTCTACTTGTGCCCCTAATCTTCTAATAAACCATACAATAGGCAACAGTAATGTGTGTTAAAAGAATAGCAAATGTGAAATTAATGTCCAGTGTTTTTCTACTACAGTGTGTTTATCTGAGCTTGACTGGCCAGGTTTGGCCATGTTTTGCCATGTTTTTCTGTTTTCACAAAAGGGCGCTATACAAATTATCGAATTATTGTTATTACAAGGCTTCCGTATCATTTGTGTAATCAAATGTCCCAACTGCTGCTAACCACCTGTAGCCAGTGAGCCTATGGCATCCCCAATTGGGGTATGAGTGAATGTACAGAATGGTGGGACAACAGTTGGTATGACTTAGATAATAATGAAAAGTAAGAATAACCTAACCTAGCCTAGCCTAGCTTAGCCTAACCCAAACTAACCTAACCCAACCCAAACTAACCTAACCCAACCCAAACTAACCTAACCCAACCCAAACTAACCTATCCTAAACCAACCCAAACTAACCCAAACTAACCTAACCTAACCCAACCCAAACTAACCTAACCCAAACTAACCTAACCCAACCCAAACTAACCTAACCCAACCCAAACTAACCCAACCCAAACTAACCCAACCTAACCCAACCCAACCTAACCAAACATAACCTAACCTAACCCAACCTAACCTAACCTAACCTAACCTAACCCAACCTAACCAAACATAACCTAACCTAACCTAACCCAACCTAACCTAACCCAACCTAACCCAACATAACCTAACCTAACCTAACCTAACCTAACCCAACCTAACCCAACCTAACCTAACCTAACCCAACATAACCTAACCCAACATAACCTAACCCAACATAACCAAACCTAACCTAACCCAACCTTACCTAACCAAACCTAACCTAACCCAACCTTACCCAACCCAACCTTACCTAACCCAACCTAACCTAACCCAACCTAACCTAACCCAACCTTACCTAACCCAACCTTACCTAACCCAACCCAACCTTACCTAACCCAACCCAACCCAACCTTACCTAACCCAACCTAACCTAACCCAACCTAACCTAACCCAAACTGAACTAACCCAACCTAAACTAATCCAACCTAAACTAACCTAACCCAACCTAAACTAATCCAACCTAATCTATAACCTAACCTACAACCCAACCCAACCTAACAACGTTGTTTGTGTGGTGCGAGGAGTCCCTTTTGTGTAGCATTTTTTTTGTTCTAATTCCTCTTGTTTTAACCCCCCCCCCCCCCCCTACTCCATGCCCCCTCTCACTCGACCCCTCCCTCTCCTGACCTAACCTAAGCTAATCCGACCCAACCTACCAGTGTTGTTTGTGTGGTGCGAGGAGTCCCCTTTTTGTTTATTTTTTTTTTTTTTAAATACCTCTTTCTTTCCCCCCCCCCCCCTCCCTTCCATTCCCCCCTCTTCTGACCTCCAATTATTAATGATATTATTGTGTTTGCTGTTTTTGTCTCCGGAACATTGTTTGTGTTGTGCGTGGTGTCCCTTTTGAGTGCCATATTTTTTTTTAACCCCCCCTCTCTATCTTCCCCCTCCTCTGATCAGCCATTTATTAATGAATGATATTATTGTGTTTGCAGGTTCCTTCCAAACGTAGCATTTTCTGTGTTGGGCGAGGAGTCGAGGTGAGCGGTGATGTGCTGCTTTCACGGAGTGGATGCGAGCAGCTCGCTCTCTGCTGTCCCGGGAAACTTGTACGGGCCCGAAGCCAGCCGGAGACCCGCTCTCCTGTTATTCTGAAAGTCAAGAAATGTAAGAACAATTAAACAACTCTATTCTAATCATATCAATTAAACAACTCTATTCTAAAACAATACTACTTTACACATTTACATAAATACAAACCACATTAAATAACAACCGACACGCATGTTAACGCAGCGCCACGTTCATTGTACACTATAGTTTCATAAAGTGCAAACTTTTAGACGTGAGTTGTTATAATAGATTGCCTTGTTGGTAATAAGAGAGAGCATTAAATTTTAAATACATATATCCTGGAGGTGATTTGATCATTAGTAAAAATCATTTAATAAATAATTATTGCGTTTTGATGAAATATCATGGAACCGACAGGTTTTGATCATCATATTAATAATTCTCCGCTCGTAAATGAATTGAACAACGTGAAATGGGTGAAGCGATGATATTATTTTATCATAACATTATCAGACGTCAATATTTTTAAACCGAGATGAATACGATATAATAATAACAATAACACTCTGCAATAATTAACAATAATTATTTATTAAATGATTTTTACTAATGATCAAATCACCTCCAGGATATGGTTCCATGATATTTCATCAAAATGACAATTCAACACACCTCCAAAAAGTGATATAGCGTCATGAAAAGTGATGAAACAAAAACTACGTTTAATAGTTACCTACGTAACCTATTTAGCCTAGTTTTTGTTTCATCACTTTTCATGACTTCATATCACTTTTTGGAGGTGTGTTGAATTATCATTTTGACGATATATCCGGTCACAGAGTCAGAAGGATCAAGTTATTTATTATTAGATCACGCACAAGTATTTATTGAAAAAAAAAAATAATATATATTAATTACATATTTAAAAATACATCTTTCGCCATCGTACATTTCTTTCTTTCGAAAAGTTCAATAATAAAATTCTTATTGTCAAAAGTATAGAGTGTATAGTCTGGCCTCAAACCATTTTTTGTGTGTTTTGGTACTATATCATTTTCCTTTATTGGCATTAGAGGTCAGCAGTCTATGCAGAGCTTTTATACTTATTACATAAATTTTTTCTACCGAATAAGATGAAGGTGATATAATTGTTAATTTCCTTCTCTTATCTCATATCTGTGAATAAATTGTGTAATGAATGAATTTAAATCTATCTATTCAAATACTGCCGCCGCAAAGTTTGGTTCGCGGATTTGCCGCCAGAGACAGGGATCTACACTTTCATTCGGGGATCTACGCTTCGCTAGTGGTTCGCGTCTAGGTCGAAATACAAACTTACTGGTTTTGAACTTGGATAATATTCATGTTCAGAGTTCATGAAACAATTTATTATGATTTGTATTATTTTTATTTTAAATATATTATTAGTTTAATGACTTTGGCGTAATTGTGATATGGAATTATCATTTATTGATACTTTACTTGATTTTTTTTTTTTTTTTGTTTGCTTTAGATATTAATCAATTATTGTGGGATTATCGTAGAATTTCTCCGCTTGTGCAGCGATAATTAGCTTCTTTATCAGAGGAATTTTTGCGTCGTTATGAAGCCTGATTGATCCACTAGGGTGCGCGCATTCAAAGCTATTAACTTACCGCCTATTATAATATATATTTCGCTTGTTTATTATTCTGGACCGACATGATATACACGTTCTGTTAAAATGTATATTTATGATAATGCTATATATGAGGAGGTAAAACATTGTACGTATTATATCGACTTTTGCTTTATGACAATAATGAAAATATTGGCGGCCCTAATAAGGGCCTTTTGTTTGACTTGGACGACGATGATGATGATGATGAGTCGTTTGTTTGTTCTCGGTGTTGCTGGGTGTCGTGTCGGTCAAGTTGGTCGGTAGTCTGTCCATCTGTTGGCTCCTCACTTGGAGCTGGTGTACTTGGTGACGGCCTTGGTGCCCTCGGACACGGCGTGCTTGGCCAGCTCGCCGGGAAGGAGCAGCCTGACGGCAGTCTGGATCTCCCTGCTGGTGATCGTGGACCTCTTGTTGTAGTGGGCCAGGCGGGAAGCCTCGGCGGCGATGCGCTCGAAGATGTCGTTCACGAAGCTGTTCATGATGCTCATCGCCTTGGAGGAGATACCGGTGTCGGGGTGCACCTGCTTCAGCACTTTGTAGATGTAGATTGCGTAGCTCTCCTTCCTCCTGCGCTTAGACTTCTTCTTGTCCCCCTTGGAGATGTTCTTCTGGGCCTTGCCCGACTTCTTGGCTGCTTTTCCACTTGTCTTGGGTGGCATCTTGCTTGCTGTTCGTCAGAGAAGACTCGATTTTGGTCTTCAAATTTTCATTTTTTGACTTTACTTTACTTTTACGACGTTGTGGCGGCGCTCGACTAGGGCGGCCCTATTTCGCCCGGAGCTAGCTAGCACCCGAGCGGCCCCCTCTGCTATAGCATCTCCCGTAGCGGGGGGGAGCCGAATGCGGCCATTGTTAGCGAGCTCGCCGAGAACGTAAATACACCGGTCCCGTGAACGAAAAAGTCACAAGCAAAAATTTTGCCAGACTCGCCTAACCGAGTCTGCTATTCCGCTATCGAAGCAGTTCTCAAGCACCCAGCACCCCTATCATGTCAGGTCGCGGCAAAGGAGGCAAAGTGAAGGGAAAGGCAAAGTCCCGCTCTAACCGCGCCGGACTCCAGTTCCCCGTCGGACGTATCCACCGCCTGCTGAGGAAGGGCAACTACGCCGAGAGGGTGGGCGCCGGTGCCCCCGTCTACCTGGCCGCCGTCATGGAGTACCTGGCCGCCGAGGTTCTCGAGCTGGCCGGCAACGCCGCCAGGGACAACAAGAAGACCAGGATCATCCCCCGCCATCTGCAGTTGGCCATCCGAAACGACGAGGAGCTCAACAAGCTGCTCTCCGGCGTGACCATTGCTCAGGGAGGTGTTCTGCCCAACATTCAGGCTGTTCTCCTGCCCAAGAAGACAGAAAAGAAGGCGTAATTTTGACAGCGACAAACTATACTAACATCAGAAAAAAAAAAAAATGAACGTCCCTCAAGTCCACGACCACCACCACACCATACCATCAAGATGACTTGATTCATTATTTAAAAAAGGCCCTTCTCAGGGCCGCCAATTTTTCTCACTATTTTAAAATTACAAAAGTCGTTATATACCTACACTATATGTAAATAATTATATTCTTCACGGTCTTAAATCTATGTATGTATGTATGTATGTATGTACAAAATATATTCTATTCGTGCATTATTATTGGCGAAAAGTTGACATTTTAAATCTCATTCAATTTGAGGTTAAAGCAACGTGTCAATCAATTTGTGATTAATGGATAATGGCAAATGGAGTAAAATTAGCTTGATTTACAAGCTCTAGCTCCTTTATGACGATGATTTTATTGGGTCTAGTCGTATTATATGATATTTTCGACTGTTTTATGACTATTCATTCATTTAGATATTTTACAATACGCACTTACCCTTAATTTGACATTTATGACCACAGACAATGATAAATTATAGATGATAAATCAATACAATAGTGATGGGGGTGACGCGTCCGACACTTTCGCAAAGAAAGTGATTAAAAAGTTTAAAAAAACATGAATAAATTATGGATATGGGGTGGGTGTGGTGTTTTTTTTTTTTTTTTTTCGTATTTTCGATAGAGTAATTTGCAATCGGATGAACATTTGGCGGCCCTGATAAGGGCCATTTTGTGTGACGTTTCGCGTCGATTGGGTCGAAATTGGAATGGTGAGCTGTTGTTTGTTTGTTTGTTTGTTTGTTTGTTTGTTGTCTCGCTTCGATCCGATTGATTTGATTAGATGGTCGGTCGGTTGGTTGCTCGCTCGCGGCTTAAGCACGCTCGCCGCGGATGCGTCTCGCCAGCTGGATGTCCTTGGGCATGATGGTGACGCGCTTGGCGTGGATCGCGCAAAGGTTGGTGTCCTCGAAGAGGCCGACCAGGTAGGCCTCGCTCGCCTCCTGCAGGGCCATCACGGCTGAGCTCTGGAAGCGCAGGTCGGTCTTGAAGTCCTGGGCGATCTCGCGCACCAGTCGCTGGAAGGGCAGCTTGCGGATCAGCAACTCCGTGCTCTTCTGGTAGCGGCGGATCTCGCGAAGGGCGACCGTGCCGGGCCTGTAGCGATGGGGCTTCTTCACTCCTCCGGTGGCGGGCGCGCTCTTCCTCGCCGCCTTCGTGGCCAGCTGCTTCCTGGGAGCCTTGCCTCCGGTAGACTTGCGGGCGGTCTGCTTTGTACGAGCCATGTTCTGTTTGAAATATTACAGTGACCCGAAAAACAGTCTCGTCGCCCTATTTATAGGAAAGAACCGTGAGAGTGCGACGGTGCGATGCCATTGGTCGCCCGCCGGGTCTTGGGGAGTGAGTAAATCAGGGTTGCCAATGCGTATGTTCTAAAATACCCACAGTGGAAAATTCAAAATCAAAATTATATATATATTTTTTATTTTATTTTTTTTTATATGCGTATAAAATTCGTAAAAATAAGTATTTATACTACATTTATAATATATATATATCCTGCGAAAGAAAACGAAATTATAGTACTTTTAATAATTGGAAATATTATTTTTCAATATTGTCGGAAAATCAAAAAATGATCTTTTAATGGGATCTCCGCACTTTAACTTTTCTTATTAAATTTACAATTCATCAGAATTCACCGCGATTTTGGGAATTCACCACGAATTGGCAACCCTGCAGTCAGTCATGCTACGCGAGTGGGGGGCCATCGTCGGTTTGGCCAGAGAGTATAAAATGAAGGCGAAATCCGGAAACTGAAAAATCGAAAAAACAAAAACAAAAAAAATCTTCT
>JAIUSX010000649.1:5000-15000 GCA_026573805.1 Hesperophylax magnus
GCGGTCCGAAAACCGTCATGTTTCTCGAGCGCCAGCTATCCTGAGGGAAACTTCGGATGGAACCAGCTATTAGATAGTTCGATTAGTCTTTCGCCCCTATACCCAGTTCGGACGATCGATTTGCACGTCAGAATCGCTTCGGTCCTCCATCAGGGTTTCCCCTGACTTCGACCTGACCAGGCATAGTTCACCATCTTTCGGGTCCCAGCGTGTACGCTCTCAGTGCGTCTCGATAATCGCACGGGGGCTTTCTCGAAACGCCTCGGGAATGCGGCGGGGCGTCTGACGACGCCCGCGCATCTTCCCTGCGACCGGCTCGAGGCCGGCCTTTCACTTTCATTTCGCCTCTGGGTTTATCAGTGTTCCCAATGACTCGCGCACATGCTAGACTCCTTGGTCCGTGTTTCAAGACGGGTCCTGTGAGTGCCCAAAACAAAACCACCGCCGACCGGGACGCGTCCCGTCCGAGAGCGCGCCGCTAACGACGGACACCCGACGCGCGACACCCGCGACGCACTAGACGCCGGGGGCCACGCGAAGGACGCCGCTGCAGCGCGACGGACGCCCGCGAGGGGCGGACGCGATCCTCGTTCTCTACCGTCGCTGCGTAATGTACGCCGCGGCCGTGGACACCGCGGCTCCGCCTCGCAGAGCGAGACGGGTCAACCGCACGGCGCATTCGACCGCGGCGCGACGGGTCGCGGTGTTATACTAAGGGAGAAGTGCACGCGCTCCGGGAGCCTGACGACGCACCCGCGCACCCACCGCCCCGACCCGAAAGCCGAAGGCGAAGGTTTGCGCGAGGCGCGAGCCCCGACGGAAGACACGATGAATCTCCCCGTTCGCTCGTTTGAGTTCCACAGGTTTACCCCTGAACGGTTTCACGTACTCTTTAACTCTCTCTTCAAAGTTCTTTTCAACTTTCCCTCACGGTACTTGTTCGCTATCGGTCTCGTGGTAGTATTTAGCCTTAGATGGAGTTTACCACCCACTTAGGGCTGCACTCTCAAGCAACCCGACTCTAGGGAGAGAGACCGTCGCGGCCGGCTACCGTCACCACGGGCCTGGCACCCTCTGCGGGTAAGCGGGCCCCGTTCAAGATGAACTTGGACAGGCAGCCGTGACTAATGACCGCGCGTGTATGTATAACTCTCCTCCCGAACGCTACATTTCCCGGCGGCCCGCCGGGGCCGCAGGATTCAGCGCTGGGCTCTTCCCGTTTCGCTCGCCGCTACTCGGGGAATCCTCGTTAGTTTCTTTTCCTCCGCTTACTGATATGCTTAAGTTCGGCGGGTGATCTCTCCTGATTTGAGGTCGACAACAAAAATTTTATAAATTCGAGAAGTACGCGCGAGCAGTGCGCGTATTCTCGCCCGTGCAGACTCTGTCAAGCGGGCGCGAAACCGACGAGCGTCCGCGGAGGTGCGCGCGGCCGAGAGCGCGAAGATCGCCCCGTACAGCCGACCGCTCGCGCGGTAGACTGGCCAGTTTTCAGCGTCGTCGCTAGCTCAAGGCTCGCACGCGTCCCTCCGCGTTTGGCATAACGCAAGCGGAAATCGCGCGCATCGAGAGAGCACTTCGTCAAATTTAACCGGACGCCGAGGTCCCGGCGCGCGCGTCTCCGAGGAGACGACGCGCGCGGGCCCCGGCGACGCCGGCAACGCTCGCTCTGCGCGCCCACGTCCGAGGACGGGGGCGAGAGAACAGTCTGGTCGCATTGTGTGCGCGACCCTCAAACAGGAGTGGTCCGTCGACAAACTACGTCTTGCTCGGACCGCAATGTGCGTTCGAAATGTCGATGCTCATGTGTCCTGCAGTTCACACTCTGACGCGCATTTAGCTGCGTTCTTCATCGACCCACGAGCCGAGTGATCCGCCGTTCAGGGTAATAATGATAACAAACACACATAAATGAATATATGTCAAGTTTTCGGTTTTTACAATTTGGTTTGCGTTTTCGAAATGTTAATAATTTCATTCGACAAAAAAATTAATTTTGTACCGCCGCCTTCACGGCGACGGGTAAAATTTCACCGGACGAGCGGATAGAGGACGGAGCCCTCCTCCGCTCGACGCCGGCGGTTCTCGGTTCGCATCGGCGCCCTAGGGCGATCTCCGATGCAGTAATTTAGCATTCGTTCGATTATGGTATATGTATATGTATATGTTTTCACAAACACATTAAACACAGGAAATGATCCTTCCGCAGGTTCACCTACGGAAACCTTGTTACGACTTTTACTTCCTCTAAATGATCAAATTCGGTCAAACTTTCCGACGCGTCGGATGCCCGTGAGAGCTTCCGCGCACCAGTCCGAAGACCTCACCAAATCATCCATCGGTAGTAGCGACGGGCGGTGTGTACAAAGGGCAGGGACGCAATCAACGCGAGCTGGTGACTCGCTTTTACTAGGAATTCCTCGTTCATGGGGGAGAATTGCAAACCCCAATCCCTATCACGAAGGGGTTTCATCGGGTTACCCGGGCCGTTAGGCCAAGGAGGACACGCTGATCCCTTCAGTGTAGCGCGCGTGCGGCCCAGGACATCTAAGGGCATCACAGACCTGCTATTGCTCAATCTCGTGCGGCTATATATACCGCCGGTCCCTCTAAGAAGATTTTCATTGTACGCCGGTAGTGAAGACCGCGAAACGCACGACCCCGACGCGCGAACGCCGAAGCCGCGCGCACACGGACCCTCGTGATACCGGTTGCACGTCTATTTAATAGGCTAGAGTTACGTTCGTTACCGGAATTAACCTGACAAATCGCTCCACCAACTAAGAGCGGCCATGCACCACCACCCACCGAATCGAGAAAGAGCTGTTAATCCGTCAATCCTTCCAGTGTCCGGGCCTGGTGAGTTTTCCCGTGTTGAGTCGAATTAAGCCGCAGGCTCCACTCCTGGTGGTGCCCTTCCGTCAATTCCTTTAAGTTTCAGCTTTGCAACCATACTCCCCCCGGAGCCCGAAAGCTTTGGTTTCCCGGGAGCTGCCCACCGGGTTAAAATTATGAAACTTCGGCGGATCGCTGGCTGGCATCATTTATGGTTAGAACTACAGCGGTATCTAATCGCCTTCGAACCTCTAACTTTCGTTCTTGATTAATGAAAACACCTTTGGCAAATGCTTTCGCTTTAGTCCGTCTTGCGACGATCCAAGAATTTCACCTCTAACGTCTCAATACGAATGCCCCCAGTCGTCCCTATTAATCATTACCTCTGGTATCAGAAAGCCAACAAAACAGAACCGAGGTCCTATTCTATTATTCCATGCGTACAATATTCAGGCAAGTGTTAGCCCGCTTTGAGCACTCTAATTTGTTCAAAGTAAACAGCCGCGACGGCCCGCCTCGGTGCGCGGCCGACCGTGAGGCCGACCGACACACGCCGGCGGTGGACGCACCGGCGAGAAGCCCCGCAGACGTGCCTGTCGTACCGCATTCGGTAGACCGACACCGCAGGACACAATTTCAACTACGAGCTTTTTAACCGCAACAACTTTAGTATATGCTATTGGAGCTGGAATTACCGCGGCTGCTGGCACCAGACTTGCCCTCCAATGGATCCTCATTAAAGGATTTAAAGTGTAATCATTCCGATCACGAGGCCTCGGACGAGTCCCGTATCGTTATTTTTCGTCACTACCTCCCCGTGCCGGGAGTGGGTAATTTGCGCGCCTGCTGCCTTCCGTGGATGTGGTAGCCGTTTCTCAGGCTCCCTCTCCGGAATCGAACCCTGATTCCCCGTTACCCGTGACAACCATGGTAGTCGCATAAACTACCATCGACAGTTGATAAGGCAGACATTTGAAAGATGCGTCGCCGGTGCTAGACCGTGCGATCAGCTCAAAGTTATCTAGAGTCATCTCGAATGGCGACGGACGGGGCGCGAACCCCGCCGCCGATTGGTTTTTGATCTAATAAAAGCATTCCTCCCGTTACCGGTCAGAACCTCGTTTGCATGTATTAGCTCTAGAATTGCCACAGTTATCCAAGTAACCGTGTACGATCTAAGGAACCAAAACTGATATATTGAGCCATTCGCGGTTTCACCTTAATTCGGCTTTTACTGAGACTTGCATGGCTTAGTCTTTGAGACAAGCATATGATTACTGGCAGGATCAACCAGGGAGCTGCACCACCGTCGGAGGGTTTTTAATCCTCCGAACGACAGAGGCCCGCCCTCGCGTAGAGGGCGCGGACAACACGGCGTTAAAGAACACGCGACGGAGTCACCCGCACGAGTCACGCTCATTATGCGTACCGCTATATTCTCCCGCTCGGCCACCGTCGGCTAGACGAAAGCTCCGCGGGAAAATTTTTGCTTCAAACGAAGAAAGCGCGCGTAGGACGGCTCCCGCCCGAGAGAGAGAGACCGCACCCGCGACGACGCTATCGTCCGATTTATAATTCCCATTCGTAAAACGTGTACACCGAAAGCGCACGCCTTTGGCGAGGCAACAGTGAGACGGGGATAAAATCCTCCGCCTTTGCTTTTGAAAATTCTGCTCGCGCGGAACTCCAGAGTCAAAACATGAGCGCGAACGCCGCGCAGAAGCGGGCGTCACGTAGTTTCTCGCAAATAACACCGCCGACACGACCGATAGGCCGCCGCAGTTTGCGAACGCCGTGCATCGAGAGCCCGCCACACTCGGCGGGCACAAAGCTGTGCCGGGTCGCGTTCTCGCTCGGGACGGCGCCGAGCGCGATGCGCCCGCTCCGACCCCTCGAAGGCGCGCAGGCGGCCGGGCAGTCGGGCCTCGGGCGGCTCGCGAAACCGGGCACACTGGTCGCGTCACCTGCGGCCGTCTGCCCGCGAGCGTTCGCATCTCGCGCTCGGTCTAGGTAAATAAATTTACTCCCGTCACTTACTTTCGTCTTCGCATTTTGGAAATTTTAAATTAATTCATTTAATCGGTGATACCGACCGACCGTTCCCGGTGAGTTTAAAAAAAACTTAATACATAGCTGTACGTAGTTATTTCAAATTTACATAATAAGAACATATTTCAAATAAAAATAAAAACTTAACATAGATATAATAATAATAAATAACTAACATAACTAACTAAATATATAACTAACAGATCGAGCGATTAGTCATAATAGAACCGATATAGTTTTACATGACAAAATTTTAAAAAATAACTTATATCATCGATGTCGCTATTCCGAATTCCTGTAATATTCAAAAATCTGTTAGTGAAAAAATAAGAAAATACACAGATTTAGGAAATGAAATAAAAAGAATTTGGCATTCTCAGACTATAAAAATATTACCATTCGTTATTTCGGCTACTGGCATTATACCTAGCTCTCTTATAAAAAATTTAGGCTTATTAGATCTATCAAAAAAATTATATATAAAGATGCAAAAGTCGGTCATATTGAATACATGTAGGATAACAAAAGATTTTTTAAATGTTTATGTTGAGGGATCAGTAGGATTTATTTATAGGCCCTGTTGGGAGTTCTACCGGGCCGAACCCTCCGATATGAAAATATCTGGAGTCGGTGAATTATTTTCCCATTTGATCTCAGGTGAGTTGACGTATACAAGAACAGTATTGTTTTGTATTTATTTTACTTTTTAAAATTTAAATTCCATTGACAAAGATCAATTTTTTGCTAATAATTATTGGCAAAAAATTTTATTGGCATAAAATTTTATTGGCAAAAATTTTTGTCAATTTATCTATTTGCAAAAATTAAAAAGTTGTAATCGCACCTAACCTGATCTAACCTAACCTAACCTAACCTAACCTAACCTAACCTAACCAACCCAACCTAACCTAACCTAACCTAACCTAACCTAACCTAACCTAACCTAACCTAACCTAACCTAACCTAACCCAACCTAACCTAACCTAACCTAACCCAACCCAACCTAACCTAACCTAACCTAACCTAACCTTACCTAACCTAACCTAACCTAACCTAATCTAACCAAACCTAACCTAACCTTACCTTACCTAACCTAACCTAACCTAACCTAACCTAATACATAGAGTAAATTCACCCGGCACCCACAAGACTAGGCAACATTTTAGAATTGTTAAATTATATAATTTATTCAGTGATAACGTTGACATACCGTTCCCGGGAGTTTATTATAAATTAATTAAAACATATAAAGTGAAGAGATTTTTGTATATTTATACATACATAAGATAACAAATTTAAAAGGGATTCGAATAAAACAAATTCACCGACTGTAGACCGAGACCGCGATGCGCCCGCTCCGAACCCTCGACTGCGCTCAGACGGACGCCCGGGCGGTCGGGCCTCTCAAGGCAGAACTAGCGCGAGCTACGTCGCCTCACCTCGGGCTTTCTGCCCGCGAGCGTTCACATCTCACGCTCGGTCTCGGTAAATAAATTTACTCTCGTCGCTCACGTCTTCTCACTATCGAAATGTTAAACTATACATACATACATACATACATACATACATACATACATACATACATACATACATACATAATAAGAAAACGATTTTAAAAGGGATTCGAATAAAACAAATTCACCGACTATTACAGACCGCGATGCGCCCGCTCCGACCCCTCGACTGCGCTCAGACGGACGCCCGGGCGGTCGGGCCTCTCAAGGCAAAACTAGCGCGAGCTACGTCGCCTCACCTCGGGCCGTCTGCCCGCGAGCGTTCACATCTAACGCTCGGTCTCGGTAAATAAATTTACTCTCGTCGCTTTCGCCTTCTCATTTTCGAAATGTTAAATTATTTTCATTATTCGGTGACAACGTTGACATACCGTTCCCGGTGAGTTAAAAAAAAAAACAACTTAATAGACGACATTGACCAGCGTCAGTGAAATTAAATCAAATAAACTCATATTTACACGAACATAATTATTTTTTTATAAATATATTCAAATAAAAATTAACATTTTTACCTCTACAAGAGTCCAAAAACACTCGTCTGTGAAGTGTAAAAAAATTATAATAAAATTTTACGCACATATGTAAATAGGAGAAAAAAAATCATAACAAAACATATAAAGTGAAGAGATTTTTGTTTATTTATACATAAGTCACATACATACATAATAAGAAAACGATTTTAAAAGGGATTCGAATAAAACAAATTCACCGACTATTGCAGACCGCGATGCGCCCGCTCCGACTCCTCGACTGCGCTCGGACGGACGCCCGGGCGGTCGGGCCTCTCGCGAAACCGGCCGCAGTAGCGCGACCCGCGTCGCCTCATCTCCGGCCGTCTGCCCGCGAGCGTTCGCATCTCACGCTCGGTCTCGAAAAAATAAATTTACTCTCGTCACTCTCGTCGCTCACGTCTTCTCACTATCGAAATGTTAAATTATACATACATACATACATACATACATACATACATACATGATAAGAAAACTAAAACAATAAACATTTTCACACTGAGGGCCATTAAGTGCGGCCCGTTTACTCCCGCCGTTTACCCGCGGCTACCACCCGAAATGAGATCCTCTCAGCTCCGGTCCCAATGCTCTCGAAACATTTAAATTTATTATTCTACACTACAAGAATGACGTTCCGAATTCGATTCCGAAATAAAAATCTTTAAAAATAAATAATTTACAATTTCACATTGAGGGCCATTAAGTGCGGCCCGTTTACTCCCGCCGTTTACCCGCGGCTACCACCCGAAATGAGATCTCATCAGCTCCGGTCCCAATGCTCCCGAAACCTTTAAATTTAATATTCTACACTAAGAATGGCGTTCCGAATTAGATTCTGAAATAAAATACGTCAAAAAATAAGTTTTTTTTTTTTTTTTAAATCACACCGTGCCCGGGGCAAATGGCGTCATCGGGTGCGTCGCAGTTACTCCCGCCGTTCACCCGCGGCCGCTACTCGATATCAGATCCCACTCATCGCCGGCCCCGCTGCACCGAACCGGCTAAATTTATTATTCTACACTAAGAGTGACGTTCTGAGTTCGATTCTGAAATTTAAAAAAAATAAATATATTTTTTTTAAATAAGAAAATTTTGAAAACACGTCGAGGGCCGTTAAGTGCGTCCCGGTTACTCCCGCGCTTTACCCGCGCGCCCGCCCGCCGCTCTGAATTGGATTCCCTCACCTCCTGACGAAAATTATTTATTTAATTGAATTTAATTTAACGAAAATCTTAAACAGAAAAATCAGAAAAGGATACACGGTCACATCTAGGACTGATTATTTTGGTGATTTTTCTCTTTCAGATTTTCTTTTAGAATTCGCTAATATTATCTTCGATATAATTAAATATTACAATTTTAGGTTTTACTCATCAGTAAAGTTATTCCAGAAAATAAATAATTACTATTATTATTTATAATTTTTATTCACACATAAATACGACACTCGGGTACACGCAGCATAAGAAGAATAATAACAAAAAACCTAATTTTCTATGAAATGGCTACGCCATCATCTATCGTCTACAATGTTTTGAACTCATCAAGAGACGAAAAAAAAGATGAAAGGTTTGTGAATTGAATTCTTTTTACGATATTATCGTACTACAAGTCGTAAGATGGGTTTCTGTATATTATATTGATCGGTGACCGGGATAAATCATCAAAATGATAATTCATCACATATTTAAAAAGTTATGTAAAGTCATGGAAAGCGATGAAACAAAAACTTTTTTTTTATTGGGTTAAGTAGGTTAGGTTAGGTCAGGTCAGGTTAGGTTAGGTTAGGTTGGGTTAGGTTAGGTAAGGTTAGGTTATGTTAGGTTAGGTTTAAAAAAAAAAAATCGTTTTTAATGATTCTATATCACTTTTTAAAAGTGTGTTGAACAGTCACCGTGTTGAGTTAGCAAGGAAACATATTGATCATAAATTTTATATATAATCATAATACATAGGGTGACTGAAGAAAGCCACACTAAGTTTATCGAAAACCGCCACGAGTGTCGATGAAATAAATTAATTAATTAAAATTAAAAGATAATTGATAAATGCAATCAGGTTGCATGATAAATCACCACAATGACAACCGAACACACATTGAAAAAGTGATATGAAGTCATTAAAAGTGATGAAACAAAAATTGGGTTAAATACTTATACTCGTAACCTATTCAACCTAGTTTTTGTTTCATCACTTTTCATGACCTCACATCGCCGTTTAAAGGTTTGTTGAATTTTCATTTTGACGATTTATCCGGTCACTAACCCCTAACCTAACCAGAATACGGGACACGTCTCCATTTTCTTTTTTTCGAAAATTCGGTTAAAAAAATAAATAAATAACATTCTGGAGGAGACCCACCACTTTCTTGCCCTGTTTTAGGCACTGACAGTACCCCTTCAGAGGAACAACTCGGAAACTGCTTTTTAATTTAAGGTTTAAGGTTTTTATTCTCGCGGCTCTATGGACGTTACCCTTGGCTTTACCCATCGATTTATATATTAGGCATGACCAATTACCACTCCCTAGAGACAAGTAGAGGTATTGATTTGCTTAAATATTTTTTCAAGTAATAAACGATCACTTATCTAATAATGAGATACTGGCCAAATTATTTTTTTTTTGTACCAGAGTCTCACTCTCGAGGACGTCATAAAAATGACGTCTTCTATATAGTAGAGCGAGCCGCACTAATTTATTTATGAACTCACCTGTGGGGGAGAGCTACGTGCTTTTTGAATGCGGTAGATAAAAAAATAGATTTATTTTTTGTGTCCTATAGCGCATTTGCGAGATTTTTGGCATTGCATATACACTGCATAAATGGTACAATTATGGCTATTTTACCCGTAATTGTTATAAATAAATGTACAAATTATATAAATAAATACATACATACCTAACCCCCGTTTCTTATTTTCGGCATTCGGAGTGGTTGAGGGTGCAATGGCAAAGCCATTTCCTGGTTATCAGCTTAAAACGGGATACGCCGAGCAGTATCTTGTTCTGATCCAACTTCACTGTCTGAGTCAATGGTCAATTGTTCCCTGTGGGACTTCCTTTTGGATTTTGTGGTCTTAGAGGGTCCAGCAG
>JAIUSX010000649.1:20000-22112 GCA_026573805.1 Hesperophylax magnus
GATCGATTTGCACGTCAGAATCGCTTCGGTCCTCCATCAGGGTTTCCCCTGACTTCGACCTGACCAGGCATAGTTCACCATCTTTCGGGTCCCAGCGTGTACGCTCTCAGTGCGTCTCGATAATCGCACGGGGGCTTTCTCGAAACGCCTCGGGAATGCGGCGGGGCGTCTGACGACGCCCGCGCATCTTCCCTGCGACCGGCTCGAGGCCGGCCTTTCACTTTCATTTCGCCTCTGGGTTTATCAGTGTTCCCAATGACTCGCGCACATGCTAGACTCCTTGGTCCGTGTTTCAAGACGGGTCCTGTGAGTGCCCAAAACAAAACCACCGCCGACCGGGACGCGTCCCGTCCGAGAGCGCGCCGCTAACGACGGACACCCGACGCGCGACACCCGCGACGCACTAGACGCCGGGGGCCACGCGAAGGACGCCGCTGCAGCGCGACGGACGCCCGCGAGGGGCGGACGCGATCCTCGTTCTCTACCGTCGCTGCGTAATGTACGCCGCGGCCGTGGACACCGCGGCTCCGCCTCGCAGAGCGAGACGGGTCAACCGCACGGCGCATTCGACCGCGGCGCGACGGGTCGCGGTGTTATACTAAGGGAGAAGTGCACGCGCTCCGGGAGCCTGACGACGCACCCGCGCACCCACCGCCCCGACCCGAAAGCCGAAGGCGAAGGTTTGCGCGAGGCGCGAGCCCCGACGGAAGACACGATGAATCTCCCCGTTCGCTCGTTTGAGTTCCACAGGTTTACCCCTGAACGGTTTCACGTACTCTTTAACTCTCTCTTCAAAGTTCTTTTCAACTTTCCCTCACGGTACTTGTTCGCTATCGGTCTCGTGGTAGTATTTAGCCTTAGATGGAGTTTACCACCCACTTAGGGCTGCACTCTCAAGCAACCCGACTCTAGGGAGAGAGACCGTCGCGGCCGGCTACCGTCACCACGGGCCTGGCACCCTCTGCGGGTAAGCGGGCCCCGTTCAAGATGAACTTGGACAGGCAGCCGTGACTAATGACCGCGCGTGTATGTATAACTCTCCTCCCGAACGCTACATTTCCCGGCGGCCCGCCGGGGGCCGCAGGATTCAGCGCTGGGCTCTTCCCGTTTCGCTCGCCGCTACTCGGGGAATCCTCGTTAGTTTCTTTTCCTCCGCTTACTGATATGCTTAAGTTCGGCGGGTGATCTCTCCTGATTTGAGGTCGACAACAAAAATTTTATAAATTCGAGAAGTACGCGCGAGCAGTGCGCGTATTCTCGCCCGTGCAGACTCTGTCAAGCGGGCGCGAAACCGACGAGCGTCCGCGGAGGTGCGCGCGGCCGAGAGCGCGAAGATCGCCCCGTACAGCCGACCGCTCGCGCGGTAGACTGGCCAGTTTTCAGCGTCGTCGCTAGCTCAAGGCTCGCACGCGTCCCTCCGCGTTTGGCATAACGCAAGCGGAAATCGCGCGCATCGAGAGAGCACTTCGTCAAATTTAACCGGACGCCGAGGTCCCCGGCGCGCGCGTCTCCGAGGAGACGACGCGCGCGGGCCCCGGCGACGCCGGCAACGCTCGCTCTGCGCGCCCACGTCCGAGGACGGGGGCGAGAGAACAGTCTGGTCGCATTGTGTGCGCGACCCTCAAACAGGAGTGGTCCCGTCGACAAACTACGTCTTGCTCGGACCGCAATGTGCGTTCGAAATGTCGATGCTCATGTGTCCTGCAGTTCACACTCTGACGCGCATTTAGCTGCGTTCTTCATCGACCCACGAGCCGAGTGATCCGCCGTTCAGGGTAATAATGATAACAACACACATAAATGAATATATGTCAAGTTTTCGGTTTTTTACAATTTGGTTTGCGTTTTCGAAATGTTAATAATTTCATTCGACAAAAAAAATTAATTTTGTACCGCCGCCTTCACGGCGACGGGTAAAATTTCACCGGACGAGCGGATAGAGGACGGAGCCCTCCTCCGCTCGACGCCGGCGGTTCTCGGTTCGCATCGGCGCCCTAGGGCGATCTCCGATGCAGTAATTTAGCATTCGTTCGATTATGGTATATGTATATGTATATGTTTTCACAAACACATTAAACACAGGAAATGATCCTTCCGCAGGTTCACCTACGG
>JAIUSX010000650.1:5000-17723 GCA_026573805.1 Hesperophylax magnus
AAAGACAGACACACAATCCAAATGTGTATTTTGACCATTTATGATTTTAGTATGAAAAGGTACGATTTTGTATTATACATTTAAAGGAATAAGTACTGATAAGTATCTACCTAGAAATGCCTATGAATTTTTATTTTATTTTGTACGCTTTTCAAATGTAATTGATGTGTTGTCTTGGTTACACATTAAACAGCATTAATGTTTTCTCGCTAGAACAGTCGCATAGTCTCCGGTGTTATTATTTTCAAAAACCTTCCGGTACTCCCGAAAATTACGAAAATTTTGTTTTTTTTAATACTATCTTACGACTATATTAACAGTGCTATTATTTACAACCCAACAGTGTATTTCTTTTGTTCAAAAACGCGCTATTGCCCGTTTTTACGAGTGGTTTCTGTGCTACGTAGTGTTTGTTAAGATTGTGTACCTATTTTTGATATTTTTTTTTCAGTTTTAGAAGTTTCCAAGAAAACAATCTTCTGTGACGTCGTTTGTTTAGGATATTTTTTCACACCACGTGTGCTTTGGTTTCCATGGATTGTTTTTATATTATTTTGAATTTGCCCCAAAACGTTTTTTTACGTTTAATTTTCACTTTTCTTTCATTTTTCAGTGTAAATGGCGTCTGGTGCGGTTTCGTCGGAGGATTCTGATGGCTCCACCAGGAATCCTGGAGATCCTTTGGGGGGACCGTGAAAAAAACCTTATGAAAAATATTCAGGAACTAATTTCCTCCACATCGCCTACTGCTGGACCCTCTAAGACCACAAAATCCAAAAGGAAGTCCCACAGGGAACAATTGACCATTGACTCAGACAGTGAAGTTGGATCAGAACAAGATACTGCTCGGCGTATCCCGTTTTAAGCTGATAACCAGGAAATGGCTTTGCCATTGCACCCTCAACCACTCCGAATGCCGAAAATAAGAAACGGGGGTTAGGTATGTATGTATTTATTTATATAATTTGTACATTTATTTATAACAATTACGGGTAAAATAGCCATAATTGTACCATTTATGCAGTGTATATGCAATGCCAAAAATCTCGCAAATGCGCTATAGGACACAAAAAATAAATCTATTTTTTTATCTACCGCATTCAAAAAGCACGTAGCTCTCCCCCACAGGTGAGTTCATAAATAAATTAGTGCGGCTCGCTCTACTATATAGAAGACGTCATTTTTATGACGTCCTCGAGAGTGAGACTCTGGTACAAAAAAAAAATAATTTGGCCAGTATCTCATTATTAGATAAGTGATCGTTTATTACTTGAAAAAATATTTAAGCAAATCAATACCTCTACTTGTCTCTAGGGAGTGGTAATTGGTCATGCCTAATATATAAATCGATGGGTAAAGCCAAGGGTAACGTCCATAGAGCCGCGAGAATAAAAACCTTAAACCTTAAATTAAAAAGCAGTTTCCGAGTTGTTCCTCTGAAGGGGTACTGTCAGTGCCTAAAACAGGGCAAGAAAGTGGTGGGTCTCCTCCAGAATGTTATTTATTTATTTTTTTAACCGAATTTTCGAAAAAAAGAAAATGGAGACGTGTCCCGTATTCTGGTTAGGTTAGGGGTTAGTGACCGGATAAATCGTCAAAATGAAAATTCAACAAACCTTTAAACGGCGATGTGAGGTCATGAAAAGTGATGAAACAAAAACTAGGTTGAATAGGTTACGAGTATAAGTATTTAACCCAATTTTTGTTTCATCACTTTTAATGACTTCATATCACTTTTTCAATGTGTGTTCGGTTGTCATTGTGGTGATTTATCATGCAACCTGATTGCATTTATCAATTATCTTTTAATTTTAATTAATTAATTTATTTCATCGACACTCGTGGCGGTTTTCGATAAACTTAGTGTGGCTTTCTTCAGTCACCCTATGTATTATGATTATATATAAAATTTATGATCAATATGTTTCCTTGCTAACTCAACACGGTGACTGTTCAACACACTTTTAAAAAGTGATATAGAATCATTAAAAACGATTTTTTTTTTTTAAACCTAACCTAACATAACCTAACCTTACCTAACCTAACCCAACCTAACCTAACCTAACCTGACCTGACCTAACCTAACCTACTTAACCCAATAAAAAAAAAGTTTTTGTTTCATCGCTTTCCATGACTTTACATAACTTTTTAAATATGTGATGAATTATCATTTTGATGATTTATCCCGGTCACCGATCAATATAATATACAGAAACCCATCTTACGACTTGTAGTACGATAATATCGTAAAAAGAATTCAATTCACAAACCTTTCATCTTTTTTTTCGTCTCTTGATGAGTTCAAAACATTGTAGACGATAGATGATGGCGTAGCCATTTCATAGAAAATTAGGTTTTTTGTTATTATTCTTCTTATGCTGCGTGTACCCGAGTGTCGTATTTATGTGTGAATAAAAATTATAAATAATAATAGTAATTATTTATTTTCTGGAATAACTTTACTGATGAGTAAAACCTAAAATTGTAATATTTAATTATATCGAAGATAATATTAGCGAATTCTAAAAGAAAATCTGAAAGAGAAAAATCACCAAAATAATCAGTCCTAGATGTGACCGTGTATCCTTTTCTGATTTTTCTGTTTAAGATTTTCGTTAAATTAAATTCAATTAAATAAATAATTTTCGTCAGGAGGTGAGGGAATCCAATTCAGAGCGGCGGGCGGGCGCGCGGGTAAAGCGCGGGAGTAACCGGGACGCACTTAACGGCCCTCGACGTGTTTTCAAAATTTTCTTATTTAAAAAAAATATATTTATTTTTTTTAAATTTCAGAATCGAACTCAGAACGTCACTCTTAGTGTAGAATAATAAATTTAGCCGGTTCGGTGCAGCGGGGCCGGCGATGAGTGGGATCTGATATCGAGTAGCGGCCGCGGGTGAACGGCGGGAGTAACTGCGACGCACCCGATGACGCCATTTGCCCCGGGCACGGTGTGATTTAAAAAAAAAAAAAAAACTTATTTTTTGACGTATTTTATTTCAGAATCTAATTCGGAACGCCATTCTTAGTGTAGAATATTAAATTTAAAGGTTTCGGGAGCATTGGGACCGGAGCTGATGAGATCTCATTTCGGGTGGTAGCCGCGGGTAAACGGCGGGAGTAAACGGGCCGCACTTAATGGCCCTCAATGTGAAATTGTAAATTATTTATTTTTAAAGATTTTTATTTCGGAATCGAATTCGGAACGTCATTCTTGTAGTGTAGAATAATAAATTTAAATGTTTCGAGAGCATTGGGACCGGAGCTGAGAGGATCTCATTTCGGGTGGTAGCCGCGGGTAAACGGCGGGAGTAAACGGGCCGCACTTAATGGCCCTCAGTGTGAAAATGTTTATTGTTTTAGTTTTCTTATCATGTATGTATGTATGTATGTATGTATGTATGTATGTATAATTTAACATTTCGATAGTGAGAAGACGTGAGCGACGAGAGTGACGAGAGTAAATTTATTTTTTCGAGACCGAGCGTGAGATGCGAACGCTCGCGGGCAGACGGCCGGAGATGAGGCGACGCGGGTCGCGCTACTGCGGCCGGTTTCGCGAGAGGCCCGACCGCCCGGGCGTCCGTCCGAGCGCAGTCGAGGAGTCGGAGCGGGCGCATCGCGGTCTGCAATAGTCGGTGAATTTGTTTTATTCGAATCCCTTTTAAAATCGTTTTCTTATTATGTATGTATGTGACTTATGTATAAATAAACAAAAATCTCTTCACTTTATATGTTTTGTTATGATTTTTTTTCTCCTATTTACATATGTGCGTAAAATTTTATTATAATTTTTTTACACTTCACAGACGAGTGTTTTTGGACTCTTGTAGAGGTAAAAATGTTAATTTTTATTTGAATATATTTATAAAAAAATAATTATGTTCGTGTAAATATGAGTTTATTTGATTTAATTTCACTGACGCTGGTCAATGTCGTCTATTAAGTTGTTTTTTTTTTTAACTCACCGGGAACGGTATGTCAACGTTGTCACCGAATAATGAAAATAATTTAACATTTCGAAAATGAGAAGGCGAAAGCGACGAGAGTAAATTTATTTACCGAGACCGAGCGTTAGATGTGAACGCTCGCGGGCAGACGGCCCGAGGTGAGGCGACGTAGCTCGCGCTAGTTTTGCCTTGAGAGGCCCGACCGCCCGGGCGTCCGTCTGAGCGCAGTCGAGGGGTCGGAGCGGGCGCATCGCGGTCTGTAATAGTCGGTGAATTTGTTTTATTCGAATCCCTTTTAAAATCGTTTTCTTATTATGTATGTATGTATGTATGTATGTATGTATGTATGTATGTATGTATGTATGTATGTATGTTTAACATTTCGATAGTGAGAAGACGTGAGCGACGAGAGTAAATTTATTTACCGAGACCGAGCGTGAGATGTGAACGCTCGCGGGCAGAAAGCCCGAGGTGAGGCGACGTAGCTCGCGCTAGTTCTGCCTTGAGAGGCCCGACCGCCCGGGCGTCCGTCTGAGCGCAGTCGAGGGTTCGGAGCGGGCGCATCGCGGTCTCGGTCTACAGTCGGTGAATTTGTTTTATTCGAATCCCTTTTAAATTTGTTATCTTATGTATGTATAAATATACAAAAATCTCTTCACTTTATATGTTTTAATTAATTTATAATAAACTCCCGGGAACGGTATGTCAACGTTATCACTGAATAAATTATATAATTTAACAATTCTAAAATGTTGCCTAGTCTTGTGGGTGCCGGGTGAATTTACTCTATGTATTAGGTTAGGTTAGGTTAGGTTAGGTTAGGTAAGGTAAGGTTAGGTTAGGTTTGGTTAGATTAGGTTAGGTTAGGTTAGGTTAGGTAAGGTTAGGTTAGGTTAGGTTAGGTTAGGTTGGGTTGGGTTAGGTTAGGTTAGGTTAGGTTGGGTTAGGTTAGGTTAGGTTAGGTTAGGTTAGGTTAGGTTAGGTTAGGTTAGGTTAGGTTAGGTTAGGTTGGGTTAGGTTAGGTTAGGTTAGGTTAGGTTAGGTTAGGTTAGGTTAGATCAGGTTAGGTGCGATTACAACTTTTTAATTTTTGCAAATAGATAAATTGACAAAAATTTTTGCCAATAAAATTTTATGCCAATAAAATTTTTTGCCAATAATTATTAGCAAAAAATTGATCTTTGTCAATGGAATTTAAATTTTAAAAAGTAAAATAAATACAAAACAATACTGTTCTTGTATACGTCAACTCACCTGAGATCAAATGGGAAAATAATTCACCGACTCCAGATATTTTCATATCGGAGGGTTCGGCCCGGTAGAACTCCCAACAGGGCCTATAAATAAATCCTACTGATCCCTCAACATAAACATTTAAAAAATCTTTTGTTATCCTACATGTATTCAATATGACCGACTTTTGCATCTTTATATATAATTTTTTTGATAGATCTAATAAGCCTAAATTTTTTATAAGAGAGCTAGGTATAATGCCAGTAGCCGAAATAACGAATGGTAATATTTTTATAGTCTGAGAATGCCAAATTCTTTTTATTTCATTTCCTAAATCTGTGTATTTTCTTATTTTTTCACTAACAGATTTTTGAATATTACAGGAATTCGGAATAGCGACATCGATGATATAAGTTATTTTTTAAAATTTTGTCATGTAAAACTATATCGGTTCTATTATGACTAATCGCTCGATCTGTTAGTTATATATTTAGTTAGTTATGTTAGTTATTTATTATTATTATATCTATGTTAAGTTTTTATTTTTATTTGAAATATGTTCTTATTATGTAAATTTGAAATAACTACGTACAGCTATGTATTAAGTTTTTTTTAAACTCACCGGGAACGGTCGGTCGGTATCACCGATTAAATGAATTAATTTAAAATTTCCAAAATGCGAAGACGAAAGTAAGTGACGGGAGTAAATTTATTTACCTAGACCGAGCGCGAGATGCGAACGCTCGCGGGCAGACGGCCGCAGGTGACGCGACCAGTGTGCCCGGTTTCGCGAGCCGCCCGAGGCCCGACTGCCCGGCCGCCTGCGCGCCTTCGAGGGGTCGGAGCGGGCGCATCGCGCTCGGCGCCGTCCCGAGCGAGAACGCGACCCGGCACAGCTTTGTGCCCGCCGAGTGTGGCGGGCTCTCGATGCACGGCGTTCGCAAACTGCGGCGGCCTATCGGTCGTGTCGGCGGTGTTATTTGCGAGAAACTACGTGACGCCCGCTTCTGCGCGGCGTTCGCGCTCATGTTTTGACTCTGGAGTTCCGCGCGAGCAGAATTTTCAAAAGCAAAGGCGGAGGATTTTATCCCCGTCTCACTGTTGCCTCGCCAAAGGCGTGCGCTTTCGGTGTACACGTTTTACGAATGGGAATTATAAATCGGACGATAGCGTCGTCGCGGGTGCGGTCTCTCTCTCTCGGGCGGGAGCCGTCCTACGCGCGCTTTCTTCGTTTGAAGCAAAAATTTTCCCGCGGAGCTTTCGTCTAGCCGACGGTGGCCGAGCGGGAGAATATAGCGGTACGCATAATGAGCGTGACTCGTGCGGGTGACTCCGTCGCGTGTTCTTTAACGCCGTGTTGTCCGCGCCCTCTACGCGAGGGCGGGCCTCTGTCGTTCGGAGGATTAAAAACCCTCCGACGGTGGTGCAGCTCCCTGGTTGATCCTGCCAGTAATCATATGCTTGTCTCAAAGACTAAGCCATGCAAGTCTCAGTAAAAGCCGAATTAAGGTGAAACCGCGAATGGCTCAATATATCAGTTTTGGTTCCTTAGATCGTACACGGTTACTTGGATAACTGTGGCAATTCTAGAGCTAATACATGCAAACGAGGTTCTGACCGGTAACGGGAGGAATGCTTTTATTAGATCAAAAACCAATCGGCGGCGGGGTTCGCGCCCCGTCCGTCGCCATTCGAGATGACTCTAGATAACTTTGAGCTGATCGCACGGTCTAGCACCGGCGACGCATCTTTCAAATGTCTGCCTTATCAACTGTCGATGGTAGTTTATGCGACTACCATGGTTGTCACGGGTAACGGGGAATCAGGGTTCGATTCCGGAGAGGGAGCCTGAGAAACGGCTACCACATCCACGGAAGGCAGCAGGCGCGCAAATTACCCACTCCCGGCACGGGGAGGTAGTGACGAAAAATAACGATACGGGACTCGTCCGAGGCCTCGTGATCGGAATGATTACACTTTAAATCCTTTAATGAGGATCCATTGGAGGGCAAGTCTGGTGCCAGCAGCCGCGGTAATTCCAGCTCCAATAGCATATACTAAAGTTGTTGCGGTTAAAAAGCTCGTAGTTGAAATTGTGTCCTGCGGTGTCGGTCTACCGAATGCGGTACGACAGGCACGTCTGCGGGGCTTCTCGCCGGTGCGTCCACCGCCGGCGTGTGTCGGTCGGCCTCACGGTCGGCCGCGCACCGAGGCGGGCCGTCGCGGCTGTTTACTTTGAACAAATTAGAGTGCTCAAAGCGGGCTAACACTTGCCTGAATATTGTACGCATGGAATAATAGAATAGGACCTCGGTTCTGTTTTGTTGGCTTTCTGATACCAGAGGTAATGATTAATAGGGACGACTGGGGGCATTCGTATTGAGACGTTAGAGGTGAAATTCTTGGATCGTCGCAAGACGGACTAAAGCGAAAGCATTTGCCAAAGGTGTTTTCATTAATCAAGAACGAAAGTTAGAGGTTCGAAGGCGATTAGATACCGCTGTAGTTCTAACCATAAATGATGCCAGCCAGCGATCCGCCGAAGTTTCATAATTTTAACCCGGTGGGCAGCTCCCGGGAAACCAAAGCTTTCGGGCTCCGGGGGGAGTATGGTTGCAAAGCTGAAACTTAAAGGAATTGACGGAAGGGCACCACCAGGAGTGGAGCCTGCGGCTTAATTCGACTCAACACGGGAAAACTCACCAGGCCCGGACACTGGAAGGATTGACGGATTAACAGCTCTTTCTCGATTCGGTGGGTGGTGGTGCATGGCCGCTCTTAGTTGGTGGAGCGATTTGTCAGGTTAATTCCGGTAACGAACGTAACTCTAGCCTATTAAATAGACGTGCAACCGGTATCACGAGGGTCCGTGTGCGCGCGGCTTCGGCGTTCGCGCGTCGGGGTCGTGCGTTTCGCGGTCTTCACTACCGGCGTACAATGAAAATCTTCTTAGAGGGACCGGCGGTATATATAGCCGCACGAGATTGAGCAATAGCAGGTCTGTGATGCCCTTAGATGTCCTGGGCCGCACGCGCGCTACACTGAAGGGATCAGCGTGTCCTCCTTGGCCTAACGGCCCGGGTAACCCGATGAAACCCCTTCGTGATAGGGATTGGGGTTTGCAATTCTCCCCCATGAACGAGGAATTCCTAGTAAAAGCGAGTCACCAGCTCGCGTTGATTGCGTCCCTGCCCTTTGTACACACCGCCCGTCGCTACTACCGATGGATGATTTGGTGAGGTCTTCGGACTGGTGCGCGGAAGCTCTCACGGGCATCCGACGCGTCGGAAAGTTTGACCGAATTTGATCATTTAGAGGAAGTAAAAGTCGTAACAAGGTTTCCGTAGGTGAACCTGCGGAAGGATCATTTCCTGTGTTTAATGTGTTTGTGAAAACATATACATATACATATACCATAATCGAACGAATGCTAAATTACTGCATCGGAGATCGCCCTAGGGCGCCGATGCGAACCGAGAACCGCCGGCGTCGAGCGGAGGAGGGCTCCGTCCTCTATCCGCTCGTCCGGTGAAATTTTACCCGTCGCCGTGAAGGCGGCGGTACAAAATTAATTTTTTTGTCGAATGAAATTATTAACATTTCGAAAACGCAAACCAAATTGTAAAAACCGAAAACTTGACATATATTCATTTATGTGTGTTTGTTATCATTATTACCCTGAACGGCGGATCACTCGGCTCGTGGGTCGATGAAGAACGCAGCTAAATGCGCGTCAGAGTGTGAACTGCAGGACACATGAGCATCGACATTTCGAACGCACATTGCGGTCCGAGCAAGACGTAGTTTGTCGACGGACCACTCCTGTTTGAGGGTCGCGCACACAATGCGACCAGACTGTTCTCTCGCCCCCGTCCTCGGACGTGGGCGCGCAGAGCGAGCGTTGCCGGCGTCGCCGGGGCCCGCGCGCGTCGTCTCCTCGGAGACGCGCGCGCCGGGACCTCGGCGTCCGGTTAAATTTGACGAAGTGCTCTCTCGATGCGCGCGATTTCCGCTTGCGTTATGCCAAACGCGGAGGGACGCGTGCGAGCCTTGAGCTAGCGACGACGCTGAAAACTGGCCAGTCTACCGCGCGAGCGGTCGGCTGTACGGGGCGATCTTCGCGCTCTCGGCCGCGCGCACCTCCGCGGACGCTCGTCGGTTTCGCGCCCGCTTGACAGAGTCTGCACGGGCGAGAATACGCGCACTGCTCGCGCGTACTTCTCGAATTTATAAAATTTTTGTTGTCGACCTCAAATCAGGAGAGATCACCCGCCGAACTTAAGCATATCAGTAAGCGGAGGAAAAGAAACTAACGAGGATTCCCCGAGTAGCGGCGAGCGAAACGGGAAGAGCCCAGCGCTGAATCCTGCGGCCCCGGCGGGCCGCCGGGAAATGTAGCGTTCGGGAGGAGAGTTATACATACACGCGCGGTCATTAGTCACGGCTGCCTGTCCAAGTTCATCTTGAACGGGGCCCGCTTACCCGCAGAGGGTGCCAGGCCCGTGGTGACGGTAGCCGGCCGCGACGGTCTCTCTCCCTAGAGTCGGGTTGCTTGAGAGTGCAGCCCTAAGTGGGTGGTAAACTCCATCTAAGGCTAAATACTACCACGAGACCGATAGCGAACAAGTACCGTGAGGGAAAGTTGAAAAGAACTTTGAAGAGAGAGTTAAAGAGTACGTGAAACCGTTCAGGGGTAAACCTGTGGAACTCAAACGAGCGAACGGGGAGATTCATCGTGTCTTCCGTCGGGGCTCGCGCCTCGCGCAAACCTTCGCCTTCGGCTTTCGGGTCGGGGCGGTGGGTGCGCGGGTGCGTCGTCAGGCTCCCGGAGCGCGTGCACTTCTCCCTTAGTATAACACCGCGACCCGTCGCGCCGCGGTCGAATGCGCCGTGCGGTTGACCCGTCTCGCTCTGCGAGGCGGAGCCGCGGTGTCCACGGCCGCGGCGTACATTACGCAGCGACGGTAGAGAACGAGGATCGCGTCCGCCCCTCGCGGGCGTCCGTCGCGCTGCAGCGGCGTCCTTCGCGTGGCCCCCGGCGTCTAGTGCGTCGCGGGTGTCGCGCGTCGGGTGTCCGTCGTTAGCGGCGCGCTCTCGGACGGGACGCGTCCCGGTCGGCGGTGGTTTTGTTTTGGGCACTCACAGGACCCGTCTTGAAACACGGACCAAGGAGTCTAGCATGTGCGCGAGTCATTGGGAACACTGATAAACCCAGAGGCGAAATGAAAGTGAAAGGCCGGCCTCGAGCCGGTCGCAGGGAAGATGCGCGGGCGTCGTCAGACGCCCCGCCGCATTCCCGAGGCGTTTCGAGAAAGCCCCCGTGCGATTATCGAGACGCACTGAGAGCGTACACGCTGGGACCCGAAAGATGGTGAACTATGCCTGGTCAGGTCGAAGTCAGGGGAAACCCTGATGGAGGACCGAAGCGATTCTGACGTGCAAATCGATCGTCCGAACTGGGTATAGGGGCGAAAGACTAATCGAACTATCTAATAGCTGGTTCCATCCGAAGTTTCCCTCAGGATAGCTGGCGCTCGAGAAACATGACGGTTTTCGGACCGCCATTCGCACAGTCTCATCCGGTAAAGCGAATGATTAGAGGCATTGGGGCCGAAATGGCCTCAACCTATTCTCAAACTTTAAATGGGTGAGATCTCCTTCTTGCTCGAAGATGAAGTAGGAGCTCGGATGGGAGTGCCAAGTGGGCCAATTTTGGTAAGCAGAACTGGCGCTGTGGGATGAACCAAACGTCGAGTTAAGGCGCCCAATGAACGCTCATCGGATACCATAAAAGGCGTTGGTCGCTCAGGACAGCAGGACGGTGGCCATGGAAGTCGGAATCCGCTAAGGAGTGTGTAACAACTCACCTGCCGAAGCAACCAGCCCTGAAAATGGATGGCGCTGTAGCGTTCAGCCTATACTCGACCGTTGCAGGCAAGCGGGGCGTTCGTGCGGCCCCGGCCGTGCGATCGTTTTGAAGCCGCAACGAGTAGGATGGCCGCGGCGGTGTGCGCAGAAGGGTCTGGGCGTGAGCCCGCCTGGAGCCTCCGTCGGCGCAGATCTTGGTGGTAGTAGCAAATACTCAAGCGAGGTCCTTGAGGGCTGATGTGGAGAAGGGTTTCGCGTTAACAGCCGTTGCACGCGAGTTAGTCGATCCTAAGCCCTAGGAGAAATCCGATGTTGATGATGGTGTAAAGTTATACGATTTTACTAAAGATTGTTTTCTTAAAAGTACACCCGTCGGGCGAAAGGGAATCCGGTTGCAGTTCCGGAACCCGGCTGCGGAACCGTCTTAAAAATCGTTCCCTCGCAAGAGAGTTCGTCGGGGTAACCCAAAGTGGCCTGAAGACGCCGACGGGAGATCCGGAGAGAGTTATCTTTTCTGCCTGAGCGTTCGAGCGCCCTGGAATCCCATAGCGGGGAGATAGGGCTCGGGACGCGAAGAGCATCGCCGATGCGGCGGTGTCCGGATCGGCCCCTCGGACCTTGAAAATTCAGGTGAGGGATACGCGGAGATGTCGCGCCGGCTCGTACCCATATCCGCAGCAGGTCTCCAAGGTGAAGAGCCTCTAGCCGATAGAATAATGTAGGTAAGGGAAGTCGGCAAGTTGGATCCGTAACTTCGGGATAAGGATTGGCTCTGAGGGCCGTGGCGTGTCGGGCCTGGTCGGGAAGAGGTCATCGGCCGAGACGTGGAAGCCGGGCGGGGTCTCCCCGCGTGGTGCCCTCGGGTGCCGCGCGGGTGTGGATCTCCGTCACCCGGCGCCTCGCCTTGGCCTCCCCTCGGATCTTCCTCGCTGTGTGGTGCCGGCGTGTTCGCGCACGCTCGGTTACCTGTACGGCCGCCGGACGACGGTCAACTCAGAACTGGCACGGACAAGGGGAATCCGACTGTCTAATTAAAACAAAGCATTGCGATGGCCCTCGCGGGTGTTGACGCAATGTGATTTCTGCCCAGTGCTCTGAATGTCAATGTGAAGAAATTCAATTAAGCGCGGGTAAACGGCGGGAGTAACTATGACTCTCTTAAGGTAGCCAAATGCCTCGTCATCTAATTAGTGACGCGCATGAATGGATTAACGAGATTCCCATCTGTCCCTATCTACTATCTAGCGAAACCACTGCCAAGGGAACGGGCTTGGGAGAATCAGCGGGGAAAGAAGACCCTGTTGAGCTTGACTCTAGTCTGGTATTGTAAGGTGACATGAGGGGTGCAGAATAAGTGGGAGGCGGGAGCAATTCCTCCAAACGTGAAATACCACTACTTTCATCGTTTCGTTACTTACTCAGTTGGGCGGAGGGCGTGCGCCGGCGTTAATGCCGCGCGTCACGGGTTTTTCGCGCCAAACGTGTACGGGGCGGCGAGCCGCGGCGGTCTCGGGCGGTGTGCGTGCGCAAGTGCGCCGCCGTTCGTTCCGTCGCGTCGCCGCATTTCCCCGCGTGATCCGTTCTGAGGACACTGCCAGGCGGGGAGTTTGACTGGGGCGGTACATCTGTCAAAGAATAACGCAGGTGTCCTAAGACCAGCTCAGCGAGGCC
>JAIUSX010000651.1:0-22914 GCA_026573805.1 Hesperophylax magnus
TGATTTTGCGTTCGGGGTGCGTTCGAAATTGAATAAAAATATAAACGGTGAAGGAGAAAAAGTTTTACAGATCGGTGGCCATCGATAAAAACGAAACATTGAGAAAATGCACCAAAATTTGGCCGTTTCGAAACCGTGCGTGTTGCAACACTCGCGGGGAAAAGTTTATTTGTCGCCGGGAAGCTCTGCCGATTGACCGGCCGCGAATTAACTTATTGGAGTGTTGCCGTCCCGGCCGCCGAATGGCGAGAAAATAAGCGCTCTTGTATGGCGCGCCTCGAGCGCTTCCAGTTTCCGCCGCCAGAGTTCCCGGACGATTTTAATGACATTGATGCCCGAACGAATCCTCTCGAGTTTCCGGTAATTATTTCCATACAAACTCTGGCTGAATTTCACCCAAAACGCGTCCCGCCATAATGTTCACTTCGGATTCTGTATTCCACTTCTTTTCTTGGTTTAATGTGAATAAAATCTGGAGAACCCCACTGTGTTTTTCCTAAAAATTAAAAATGTTCAAATATAGGTATTTATAAGGTAGTTTTAAACAGTATCAGTTTATCTCGAGTCGAAGCGGCTCTGTGAGAGCGGCGGTCGCTTTTCGCTCGCCAGGAATTCGGCAAAAAAACAATTGAATGGGACTTTTTTTCTGGCACGCCAAAACGAACCTCGAGTCGTATCGAATTGAGGGGGAGAGCGGTCGTTTTTAGCCTAATTGGCCCCCCGCAAAAAAAAAACAAAGAAACTGTGTATTACTGTATACATGCTACTGCCTAGCTGAACCTTAATCTATGGGAAAGGAACGAAGTAACCGGAAATGGCGTGAAACGCCGCTTGCAGTTGTTTCATTCCTTTCCCGTAATTCTTGCCTCAGTTTGAGTTTCGGTTCGCAAATGTATACGTACCATAACAACTACCATAATACAGGTTAGTATGGTGGTAACTCAAATAATAATGTAACATGTTAAAAGTACAATAAAAAATAAATTAAATAATTCTTTCTTTGCAACAAACATTTATCTTTTTATAAGTTATCAGGCCATAGAGCTTGTAAACTATTGCCCTCCAAAAATGATTTGTAACAAAGACCAAAATCCTTTTTTAAAATACATTATTATTATATTTTCAAAAACAAATCAGATACTTACGGCGGAACCCTGTCATTGAATATATGTGTATTGTACAGAGTTTCTTATAATTAATTATCTATGCAAAAATTTTCAGGAAACTTACCGGAATGAAAAGATCAATTTTGATGAATTAACTCAGGCTTTAGATTTGGATATTTTGAAAAAAACCCACGTGGTGGGGGTCACCACTTCCGGGGCCGCGCGCCTCCAATCCTTGCTCCGGTCTCTCCGCTCCCCCATCGGTAATTATACTCTCGTACCCTCACTAGCTCTCTTTCATCACAAACACCTAATATTAGTTTACTTTTACTTGTAACTGAGTACATTATTGGTGAGAGAGCTCTAATCAAAAACGGGAGACACAACCTTCACATTACCAAATATGTACAGAGATAGTTACTAACAGTCTTGTTTGTTTGTTTAAAGTGATTGTGGAGGAAGCAGCGGAAGTGATGGAGTCCCACGTCGTGGTGTCTCTCACCAAGGACTGTCAGCACCTCATCATGATAGGTATCCAGTCTATACATTTAATTTCTCTCCTGACCTAACCTTTAGTTGGACATCAGTACTCTATCAACCAGTGTGTTTCAGGTGATCATCAGCAGCTGCGGCCCATAACTGCCGCATACCATCTAGCCAAAAAATTTAATTTAGACATTTCGCTTTTTGAGCGAATGGTCAAGAATGGATCCCATTGCCACCAGCTGGAAGTTCAACACCGCATGCGGCCAGAGATAGCCCGACTGATTACTCCAGCTATATACAAAAACCTGAAGAACAATGCCAATGTGGAGAAATATCCCGATGTCAAGGGCGTTGTCAAAAGCCTATTCTTCATCAATCACACTGTATCGGAATCCAAGGTAATTGGTAGTTTATTTTTTATTTATTTATTTTGCAAAAACAGTACAAACTACTACATTGCACAAACAATAAAGAATATTACAAAATAATTATTTGGCATAGTAAAAATATAACATTACATAAATATATACACACAATCAAATATCAAATAATACTTTGTGCTTGAATTCGTTGTAGGATATGTGGAAAATATCCACATTTCCTACAAGGCAGTTAATTAACCTAGTGAGTCTTCCCAGGCGCATCACCATTGCTAAGTTAGTTCTGCACCTGGGAAGAATCAAAAGCGTGTGCTGGTGGCCTTGCGCGATATTACCCCTCACATATTTTAATCCTATTTTGGCCAGAATGTCTGGTATTGATAATAAAACTTACAATTTATTTATTTATTTATTAAAAAAAAAGTTTTTAATATAAAAAACATACTCTGCACAATGCACATCTCACTAGGGCATTCCTGTATCAAGATGTGCAGCTTTACAATTACATCATTAAAAAAAATACATATATGTAAACTTAAAATAATAATAACATTAAAACCCAAAAAAGAAAAAGTTAATTGCCTAAGAGATATTGATATTTTTCACTGTACCCTTAAATTTTTAAAAATCAAATAAACCTTATAATGTACTCAAACCAAAACAATTCTTTTTTTATTGTTTGTCTATTCTTTTCATATTTTTTTAATACTCATAACTTTAAATATCTACTTTCTTCCTAACCTGTAACCATAATAAAGATTATAAATGTAAATTAACTGGTTTATTTTATACTCAACATCTTAAATGCACATGTATAACTGTATGTTTCCCAAATATACACAAATAAAATAAAAACTGTTCAGAAGCTTATAAGCCATCTGCAGTAATGCAATATCCCTCCTAAAACTAAGGCTGCAGATACCCAGAATTCCCGAGATAAATGCTATTGGAAACAGAAAAACCGAACTCTCTCATGTGGAGGTATCGCAAAAATTTCTTTAGTATTTTATCGACCATTAGTATATAGACGGGTTTTCACTATCATGTAGAGAATTTCTTCCGGAAGGTTTACATATATACAGGGTGTATCGGCACGTACCCGACAAACTTTAACCAGCTTTTCCTTAGCACATTTGGAGTAAAAAATATTATGGGCACTTTGCTGTCCGGTAACATTTTTTTTCAATTAAAAACAAAAAATGATAAAAAAATCCACACTCCATCACTGTCATTGGCATTGTTTCTCGTGTTCAACAGCTGTTATTAGCAAGTGTGTCAAAAAGCGTGTCCGCTCTTTCATACACACTAAATAATAATAGCTAAAAATGAGACGAATGGTGCCATGCCATTTCGTTGTGATCGTAAAAGCGCGCTTATGTAGGTACGTACGTATATTATTCAACGAAACTCGAATAAAATATTGCCAGATGGGTTTTCAAACTTTGACAAAGGATAAAACAGTGGTGACATGTGGTGAAAATATGAATAATAATTTTTTTATTAAAAAAAAATGTTACCGGACAGCAAAGTGCCCATAACATTTTTTACTCCAAATGTGCTAAGGAATAGCTGATTAAAGTTTGTCAGATACGTGCCGATTCACCTTGTATAACATGCATATTATATTTATAGAAAATAGAGAAAAGTCGATGTTTTGTAATCAAGTCGTAAAATAAATATTTTCAGGGAATTACATTGATAACGCTGGCTAAACCTTATGAGATAATGTATGGATCAAAATAATGTACTACGGAATTGTATATCTTAAAGACCTACATAAAAATTTGTGATGGTATATTTCTATCTCCTAAGGATAACCCCCAGCAACGCCGGGTACACGTCAGCTAGTGTTTTTTATAAATCTTAAAACAATAAGTGTCCTAAATTGGATTCCTGTGGCACACCAGAGTTTGTAGGGTATGCGCTCGAGTTAAACTCACCATACAAATTGTTCCCTTTCGTTCAAATACATAGTTGCCAAAGAGTTTAAATAATTTTTTAGAAAAACCAATTTCTTTTGGCCTACTTAGAAGCACTAAGTGATTGAACTTATCGAAAGCCTTTGCAAACTCATGGTAGGATGTGTCAACTTGCTCATTGTTATTGAGTGCTCTCGCCTCGTAATCTGTTAATACCACTAAATTTGTAGTGGTTTAGCGACCACCTCTCAAATCCATGTTGTTGTTCGACCAAGAATGGTTCAACTTTGGCATGTACACATTTACGAATAATTATTTCCAATTTAGCAGGTGCGGAAAGAATCGCTATAGGACAGTAGATTGTTGCTTGATACTTGTCACCATCTTTGTGTAAATGGGTGACTTTCGACATTTTCCATAAATTAGGAAAAATTCCGTTTTTAATTATAAGATTAAATATATGTAGAAGTGGCTTAGATAAAGGTTCAGAACTTTGACAAACGGTGGAATTAAATCAGGACTGAACAATTTTTTTGGTTTCAATCTTTTTATTGCTAAACTGAAATCCACAGTTTCAACATTTTCAATTGCGATATTTTGAGCATTTGTTGATCGAAATTGTCCTGCCACATAAGATGCAAAATCAACTTTCCTGATTATAGACAGATTGCATTGCTTGATAAACTTGTGGTATGTCGGTTCCTTTAGGTGTGCAATCATTAAAATTAATGTGACTTAAAAAACCTCTGTCACATTTATAATGTTGTGCCCTTGGAAAAATAAATTTCTATTTGTCATTGGTACGAAACCGAGATATTGAGGTTTAAAGTTTTAATCCCGAATAACTAATAAATACAAACACTTGAAATATATGAAAAAGTGAATACGCAGAATATATTGCAATTGAATTATCTTTATTTTTAAGAACATTCTAAGCAAAAAACGTGGCATTTTGCCAAACAACTAAGTAAAAAAAATAAAACAGATAGAACATTGAAACTCTGAAAATCAGCAAATTTTTTTTAGATTCACTGTCCGAATTTAAAAGGAGCACCATGTCAATGATGTAAACTGTTTAATGTGCCTACATTTATATACACACATTCACACACACACACACCTATTCGTTGCACACATTACCCGGTAATTACTAAATATACATACCACATTTAAGACATTACAAGGAAACACATCATAGGTACCCACCTTGAAATATTCAATGTCTGTAAATTTTTTCATCATTGTAACCAATGTTCTGTTTGTTTCTGTAATTTAAAATCTATATAAATAAAAATGTTTGTTATAAATCTTAAATCTCCAAAAGTTCTTCACCGATTGCTTTGAAATTTTGACACAACATTGCATTCGAATATGCATATGTTTTTATATACCTATATTACATAGATATCACAGGTGAGAGGTAAAAACATGCTTTTTTTAAAACAGCGCCATCTGTTGGACAAACATGATTTTTTTATTTTTAAAAGTGCCATGTGTTGGACGTAAAAGCAACACGTGCTATTGTTTCTCTGTCTGCACAGACAGACTGAGTCACATCAACGCGTGGTGGGGTACAGCTAGTAAATCCGATAGAACCCCGTAAACTCTTAATTTATTTATTACTAGTTTTTTTTGTTAAATGTCATTTTTTTTGCATAGCATATTCTTTAGCCTAAAAATAATTCAATTACAACACTTTTTTCACTTTTTCATAAATGTCATTTTTTATTTATTTCCTCTATTTCACGAAATTGACAAATAAAACCACGTCGAATGAGTGAATGAGTTGAACAAAATGCAAATAGAACCATGTTGCTTCAAAAATATTTAATGTATAGCAGATGGAACTAGCCCATGAAATTAGAAAATGGAACTTTGTTATAAAAATATAAAACTAAATTGCTCTTAAATTGCAAATGTAACCATGTTGTTCTAAAAAATAAATTATTTTAAATAGAACTTTGTTGCATAAATTTTCTGCGAATTTACTACTAAGTTGGACACATTCTAAAAAGGGTTTTAAAGAGAAAATAATTCTAAGAAACTTGGTGCAATTTTGGTCAAAATGTTAAATAAAATGTGGTCAGGAGGGCACGATATGAATTCTCATAATGACATTGTTTATTGAATTCACAGCTTAATAAAAAATTATTACTATTTTTCGTTTCAGCAGGTCGAAGATATATCGAGCCGTTTAAATGATCATGAAGCAAGATTTGTTCTCAATTTGGCCAAATACTTCATTCAGCAAGGCTACGGTCCAGACGAGATTACCATTCTGGCCACCTACTCGGGACAAATGTTTCATTTCCGAAAGGTAGGTTGATTGACGTCTTTATTATTATTATTATTTAATAAATATTAGGCAGCATTTTGCTGATGTGTTCAAGTTTAACAGTAATTAAAGTTGTTTTAAATTTAAAATAAGTTAATCTTTCTTCTCTCCAAATAAGAATCTAATTGTTATATCTCTGCTTACTAGCAGATTTCTGTGTTGGGAACTCTTGTGAAGAAGTAAAAGGTTCTTTACTATAATTGCGTTTTATTTACGTTACAATAAATATAAGTCTGGATTTAACTACACTGTTCATTACCCGAGGGTTGGCAAGTCTGACAAGGCTACCCCACAGGCAATTGCTACACTCTAGCGACATCTGTCAGACTCTGGAGTAAGCTTTCTGACTAGTGCCATCTATCGCTTGAATACCCAACTTATTACCATACATCACACTAATCGAGCTTCAAATTGGTTCTATTAGTAGAATTGATGACATGTTTTCAAATATATATATGTACAGGGTGTTAAGGAACCTACTTGACCGGTGATTCCTGACACTATTTGGAGTAAAAAAATGTAAATGAAAGTTTGGTCTCCAGTGACATCTTTGATGTTTTTTTTTCAACTAACTAACCAACCACCGCGCAGTTCTCCACAGGGGTAGGCAGAGAGGATGGATCGCCAAACAACTCAGTCTTGGCACACACTCCTTGCCTCATTCACATTAATACATTGTCTCATACATACTCTTTTATTATTCTGACTCTTGACATGGCCTGACTCGAGTATCTGATTCACTTGATCGTGCCATGTTGGGTAACAGCTGTTTGTTCGCAAAACTGAATAAATTAGCCTGAAGGGTTAATACACTGTGTAAACTAGTCCCAGCGAGAGATCCTATGGACATCATCGACGTTCGTCCTCTTCCTTCTCATGCATCTCGTTTAATCATGTTGCAGCTCAGAAATAACATCTCAATGCTAAAAAGACAGGAGATACTAGAAGAATGACGTTATGTACAATCTTTCGCTGGGACTAGTATATGTTTAACATTGTAGATATCTTCTACGTCATGTTCTACGTTATGTTACGTCTGGTTGTACATGTTACTTTCTTTATGTTGCAGCTCAGAAGCAACATGTCAATGCTAAAAAATGTGCAAATAAATGTTCTGGATAATTTCCAAGGAGAAGAAAACAAAATAATATTACTGTCTCTTGTCAGAAGTAATCCCGAAGAGAATATAGGATTCCTGTCCACCGACAACAGGGTGTGCGTGGCTTTGTCTAGGGCCAGGGAAGGTATGATGTTATATGCATACTTAGTAATTTTATGTGAACCACACAACCCACTTCTTCTTTCTTTTTCCCTTGGATGGCTTCGTTAACCACGACAACGGATTGGGGACGGGTACTCCTAAATTGAGTTCTGAACTGAGTCCTGCAGTGGCTGCACTTATTATATAAAATTATAAAATGGAAGGAAGATTTCTCCTGTTGAGTTTAATAGCTATTATTAAGTTATTACGACTCCTTGATATTACGGAATGTTGTGAAGTAGAAAAAAATAAAAAAGACAAGGCGTGGTAACGGGAATATTGCAAATATCCACGATGACCAAAGTTGCCCCATATTACTGTAAATGATTGTGAGTCGTAACGGAAATATTGCAAATATCCGTGATGACCAAAGTTATATTACTGTAAATAATTGTACTTGTTTTTATTTTATAGGGTTCTTTATAATCGGAAATATGAGTATATTGATGAAGAAAAGCCCACTGTGGAATACTATCAATGACACATTGACTGAGCAGAAGTCAATTGGACCAAGTCTTATACTAAGTTGTGACATCCATAGGGACGTGTTTACTCCAGTTAGTGATGATTTGTATTAATGCTTTTTAAAATTAATCAATGAGCCTCTCGTATGAAATTTTAGCTGTAATTAAAAAATAAAAATAAAGACATTTTGAATACCTCGCACAATGAATTGCTTGGAAGAAATTGCCATCTGACAATAAACCCACCTTAATACTATGTACGTAACCTCACAAAAGCGTCCTTGTCTGCGTGGTGTAAAGGCAAGGGAACTATATCGCCACCCAGTTATGCAACGTTTTGAGGTAGTGGCTGTAGGAAGGGATTTATCAATGAAGGAGGTAAAACAGATTAGAGCAACTCTTCCACATGTGAACAGACTTACACAAAGTTGGAGAAATGACCGAGATGAATGAGAATGAACAAGGGATTGCCAGACGGACCGCCCTCCTTTGAACAGGATAATATAAAGTGTTTATAAATTAAATATATGATCTGTTTATGCGACATTTATAGATGCAAAAAGCGGAAGACTTCGACAAAGTTCCAGAAGGCGGCTGCACCAAGATCTGCGGGAGTCTGATGGGCTGTGGACACAACTGCAAAAGTTTCTGCCATCCATTGGACCGCGAGCACATAAATGTTAAATGCAAGGAAATGTGTCAAAGGTTAGTCAACCTAATTATTGTACAAGACAAGTATGTATTGTAAAAAAACAATGCAAATAGGCATTTTGAGAAATTGGTCAGCGTTCTCTCCTACATTTATTTATTTATTATTTATTATCGCCGATTATAGCGGCTTTTACAAAAGAATAACATTTGTTTTACATATTAATACAGAATATACATAGATAAAAAAAATATAAATATAAAATACATAAAAGAGAACAATAGAAATAGTTATTATAAAGACAATACAACAATATACATATATATATAAATATATAAACAATTCATATACAATAAATCCCGGATAAATTAATACTTTAAAACTGTATTTGATTATAGTCAATCTGAGAAGCGCCGACATACAGTTTTAATTAAGTAGTGTTTGTATGAGGTTAAACTAGCAATGTTTATAGATTCATCCAAAACATATTTATTACCAAGTACATGTAGGCGATTCATTATGGAATTGAGTTCAGCGTTAGATCCTGTATTGTTGCAATGATAGGGTAATTTGAAACGAACTGATCGACTAGGTACATGGAAACATATTAACGAAAGAAGTTCAGGGGTGTTCAACAGGTTGGTAACGATTTTAAATAAATAAAATAGGTCAAAACAAATTCTTCTTTCTTTTAATGTATCGAGTCCCAATAATTGTAACAGAGAGGGGTAATTAATGTTTTCAATGAATATTCCCAATTTAAAATTAATATAACGTAAAAATTTATGTCGGACTCGCTCAAGGGAATTCTCATGCACACTGTAGTAAGGACTCCAAATGGTGGTGTTAAATTCTAGTTGGCTTCTAACAAGTGAAGTGTAAAGTAATTTGACAGTTTTTAAATTTTTAAAATCCCTTGAAATCCGTAAGACAAATCCTAACATTTGCATTGCTTTACTGGTTATATTATTAATGTGTTTAATGAATATATCTATATATCTTCATATCATCAGCGAACATTAGAATGAGAATACGGGTGAATATGTTTGTTACGTCGTTAATGAATAAATTAAAAAGTAAAGGACCAAGATGCGAACCCTGGGGTACACCACTGGTAGCTTCGAACATGTAGGATAAGTGATCATTAATACAGACAGTTAACTGACGCCTAAGTAGGTAACTCTTAAACCAAGATAAAAGGTTTCCATTAATGCCGAGTTTCAAAAGTGTATTAATGAGGATTTTATGACAGACCTTATCAAACGCCTTACTGAAGTCGGTATATATAGAATCAACTTGTTGTTTGTTGGCAAGTGCATTGGAAATAAAATTTTCATATAATGTTAGGTTAGTCAAAGTTGATCTGCCGGAGATAAAGCCGTGTTGACAAGTTGCGATACAAGAGTTTACAAAGAAGCTGATTTCCTTAAGAATCAATTTCTCAAAAAGTTTAGGTATAGTCGATTGAATACAGATAGGCCGATAATTTTCAACAAAGGATTTATCACCACTTTTAAATACATTAGTTAGGTAGCTAAGTTTCTATATTTGTGGAAAGTGTCCTGTGGAGAGTGACTTATTAAACAGTATATTAAGCGGAACAGATAAACTTTGGACACAATTCTTAAGTAAGATGGAAGGAATCTTATCAGGTCCCGAGCTTGTTTTGGGTTCAAGTGATTTAATACAGACTATAATGTCTTCAATATCAATGTGTATTTGCGATAAGTGTAAATTTATATCCGAATTGAAGTAAGGAATTAAGTCATCTGGAATATCAGGTTCATACACGTCCTTAAAGTAATCAGCAAACATGTTAACAATTTCATAAATTTTACTGGAGCTATTTTGTCTGTAACGTATATTACCAGAAATACCAGCATCATTGTTTTTCATTGATTTTGTGTATTTCCAAAAGTATTTTACATCATGAAGTATCGTGTTCTCAACCGAATTAATGTAATTTTTATAACATCTTTTTGTCATTTTTTTGCAATATCTTCTAATATTGTTGAATGCCATATAGTTGGGAATTGTTCTGTGTTCTTTATATTTTTTATGTGTTTCTTTTTTAATAACAATTAACTGAATTAATTCTTTGCTGAACCATATCGGATACTTTCGTACTTTATGATGAATTAGAGGAATTGTGTCGGAAATTATACTATTCAGTTGAGAGTAAAATAGTTCTACGCTATAGTTGAGATCACCTTCCTTGAGAATAGACCAATTTACTTTGTTAAGTGCATGATTAATGTCCTGGTAATTAGCATTAATGAAATTACGACTACAATTTTTAATTAGAGGGTCACACTCTATTGTAATAGGTACTAGTATTGTAAGTGGAGGGTGGTGATTATCAATTGGGTCAAAGGATTCGGCTGACTCATAGACTTTTATATCCTCATCAGTAGAAAAAATTAAATCAAGTGTCCGATTACTACAATTCGGCACATTGTTACATTGAAATAGACCTAAATAGTTCGACATGTCTAAGATTTCTCTCTCGCACGCCGTTAATGGTAAGTAATCCAAATCATTAAATTTACAATTAGGTAGGTTATAATCACCGCAAATTATAATATTGTGATTAGGGTGGTTAGATTTGAGTAGCTCGACATCTTCACAGTGATTTTTATACATTATTATATTAGAATTTGGTGGAATATATACACATCCGATGATAGTTTTTTTGGATTTATCGTTTAACATTACAAAAATTTGCTCAACATCATTGTTTTTGTTTTTTAATAATTTCGATGAAGTTTTTTTATTTACTGCTATCAGGACGCCTCCTCCTCTTGATTTGGAGCTGGTGTTCCGATTTCGGTCAACTCGGTAGATACTGTGGTTAGGTAGACCGAGCTCCGCTGAGTATATCGATGGTTCCAGCCAGGTCTCATAGAGTATGATGATGTCCTGTGTGATGGTGGGTGCATTAGTTCTAAAGTCACTGAGTTTAGTCCGAAGTCCCCTGACGTTCTGGTAGAAGATGTAACGTGGCGCGGTTATAAGTTTTTTGGTATATTTGTTATAATTTTGGGTCTATTGTTGATATATTTGATAATTAAATTGTTTTCTCCCTTGCGTTTTCGATCCTCCAGCTCCTTCCACAAGTTTTGTACTTCTTGCCGTTGAAGCATTGTTAAGTCGTTCTTGGTCTTGATAATTACATTTCCATACGGTATTCCTTTTTTCTGTAGAACAGTTCTGGCTTGATATTTATCGGACAGTTCGACCTTGATGGGGCGTGTTTTATCAGTGTCCTTCTTACCCAATCGATACACTTTAATTAGCGAGGTATCTACATTATCAACATTGTTAAGAATATTCTTGACATTTGCCGTAAAGATTTAAATCGAAAAGTTAAAGAGTTAGTCAGGTGCTTGAGTTTAGAAATGGACAATGTTGCATGCAACATAGTGCTACATTCCTGTGTGACCTGGAACATATTGTCTGCACTCTGCGAGCGAGCGCTTGTGGCTGCACGGGGTATGTATCAGTCCCACGTCAGATGTCAACGAGTAAAGACAGAGGCGCATCGTGCCGCTCAAAAAGTAAATAGTGCGGGTACGTAGCACTGATCAACACAACCTCTTCGGTTGGCATCACTGCGACAACTGACTGGTGTGTAAAAGCGAAGTGTCCCGTTTCACTGTCCTAAGGTGTTTTTCCATTAAACATGTGCCGGAGTATGTGCCTAGTGAATCCTAGGCTCATGTTAGGGTGGAGGGAAAGAGGAATGTGGAAATACCTGGCTATTCAGGTCTGGTTACCAAATATGGCTAAAGCCATTTCAACTATCACTTCTGAATGGTGGAATTTATCCAGGGTGATACTGAGAGTATCTTCTACTCGTGCTATCTACTTCTGACGTGCTGCAGATGCAGATGTACACGGTGTCTGGAAACTCGTAGTACAAGCAGGAAACTGGTGAATATGAGGGAGAAGAAGATTATGGTGTGAAAATTGTTCTAACCGGTCTGCTTCTCCAGGTTGGAACAAGCTGTCGCAACTGATGCGCCTAGTGGCTGAAAACACCTTTCCATCACATTTCATTTGGTGTTGTTTTTGTGTGATATATTTTTTTTCAGTTTGACTTTTCATTTTGGAGTAAATCGAGTCAAAAAAGTGAAAAAAATCGGTCACTAAGGGTTTAATATCAGCTGTTTAATTAATTTATTTTAAAATGCATCGAACCGTAAATCGGACTACAAAAGATTTTAATTTAATGTGATCTAGATTTACTAGTGTTCTGCTGGTACTACAAGTTTCCAGACACCATCGTGAAAACTATATTCATTTTGGGTTCTCTATGTGATGTGGATTCACTAGTTTTCTGCTGGTACTACAAGTTTCCGGACACCATCGTGAACATTATATTCATTTTTTTAGTATGGAAGTGTTATTACGGAACAGTTTAATCGATGTATAATTACATACCAAGGATTGTGGGATGTATTTGTCTACACAAATGGGTTCCTCCGATTTTTTTTATTGCATCCCCTAAAATGTAGGTCACCGGCTGTCACTGTTCCCATATAAGTAAAACATTGTTTGTCTTTTAGATTACTTTGCCTTCTGGAGCATGTCTGTCCCCTGCGGTGCTATGAGAAGTGCGAGCCCTGCAGGCGGATAGTCCGAAGAATCCTGCCCTGTAAACACGAAGCGGACATGGAGTGCCATGCGGATATGCGCCTGCACAAGTGTCAAGTCATCCTGGAAGTAACACTACCTCTTTGCCAGCACAAGGTATGTGTTATTTACAATCTGCTCGTGTCGACCTTGACACACGGTTACACTTGCATACTCATTTATTTATTTGTTAAGACATGCACAGTACAATAAGATACAGTTAGATATTTTTAGTTATTACATAGTTGTAGTACCTATTACGTATGTCCATAAAATATCATTACGTAATTTTGCCTGAGATTGTTATAAAAGGAAGGAAGTGTATGGATAGATAATAATAAACGAATTGAAAACAATAATTATAATAAGCTCACGAATTGTAATTGACTGTTAATACATAGGAGTTTTGAAAAATGATGTGAAAATATTTTTGAAATATGTCATGCTAAGAAATTTAATAAGTTAGTTTTGTATGTTAGAAAGGAATCATGAAAGATGTCTAAATTTAGTAATTTTTCATAATGGGTGTATGTTGTGATTGCGCGAGTAATTGCTCGTGCTCACGTTTTGGAGACTTGTGTTCAGGGGTTCAAGTGTGCAGTCTACAAAGGCTGAAAATGGTTTTATTTGATATATTCGTATAAATATTATTGACAGTTTTTTTTATTTATGAACGATTTTTTTATTACGATCCATGAAACAAATTATCTGGTAAACAGAAAATAATTGCAAAAAAAACACAAATCATAGTTTTTAATTTGACATTTGAGCAAAACTCATCAAAGTAATTTTCGCGCAGTTCTGCAAATTCTCAGCTGACAGTCGAGGTATTTTGAGGATTTTCTGCTATGACGATGTTCAAGAAGTCAAAAAGAAGTGACAGAAAAACATACAAAATTTGAGAGATATCTTATCGATTGCCTCATCCAAGCAACCCAATTTTATTAAATATGAGAGATATCTTATCGATTGCCTCATCAAAGCAACCCAATTATACCAAATTTGAGAGATATCTTGTCGATTGCCTCATCTAAGCAACCCAATTATATTAAATATGAGAGATATCTTATCGATTGCCTAATCATAGAAACCCAATAATACTAAATTTGAGAGATATATTTTCGATTGCCTCAACAAAGCAACCCAATTATACCAAATTTGAGAGATATCTTATCGATTGCCTCCCCAAAGCAACCCAATAACACTAAATTTTAAATTGTTATTGTTTTGTAGTAGGAAATTGATGTTTTTATTTTTTTATTTTTTATTTAGTTACTTTTTAAAATAATTAGGTACATTTTTGTATGGCACATGAAATAAAATATATATATAAAATTAAAACAGATCATTGAAGTCCTCCTCACTAGGAGATCCTGTGCTGAGGGGGACTCTATATCGAGCCATAATCGGCAGAACAGCGTAAGCGACAATTTGTAAATTATGTATACAGGAGAAGGTTTTTTTTAATTAACTTTCTTAATTGATTCCAAAAAGGATTAAGGTTAATCAAGATTAATAATCTTTGGTTACTGCCTGTATGAAATGAAAATACTTTTTATTTGAATGCCTCCAGTTGTCGAGATAGTGGCGGTAACGCTGTTTTGCCTGTAACCCTAACAGATTTTTTCCCTCTGAAATGTCGCTTACGCTATTTAGAGTAGATTTAAAAAAAAATTTATCATGCAATAGGCCATAAGTAACTACTAATTAAGAACATATATATTTTTAAAGTAATATTTTTTTAATTATCTTGCTTGTACTTTACAGGGAAAATTAAGGTTAAATGTTATTTTCCAAAAACAATAAAAATAAAAATGTTATTTCCAAAACAATAAAAATAAAACAAAAATATTTTAACAAATAATAAACATAATAGATACAACGTACATATATATTTTTTTAATAATAGCCCTTATATTGGCAATTTTTCAAAACTTTGTTGGTTTGAGTCACATTTTTCAAAACTATTCACATGTCTTCCTGGTTGGATTCAGGTAAGGTATCTTCCACTGTGGATCCATGAGGCAGTTCCAAAAATTCATGCCTCATCCTCTCAGAAATAATACCTTTCTCGTAGAGACCTTTAAGATCCCTATACTTGATCTCCGTATTTTCGACTATAATACAAATTTACGCTTTCTCCATGAGGAGTGGTTAGCACCTTCTCGAGGTCAAAACTTGCGCACAAAATATCATTATCATTTTTGCTTTTAGCCTGATCATTAATGAAGATCTCTTTGCATTTTTCCTTTTCGCTGAGGTGACTTTTGTAAATATCCATTTCAGTTTGCTGAAGCATCTCGTCACCGGACAAATTTTTCACTTTCTCACATAAAGAACACTTGTCCTTTTTAGGTAAATGAAAACCCAAGTTGAAATTAGTATTAAATATTTTTCTAAAAATATTCAGACTCACAATGTTACTATGCCCAGATTCATCTAATGAATTAACATTTTCAATGTATATTTTATACACAGTTTTCACATTACGCAAATCGGCAGGAAGATATCTTTTCGAAGATTTATTTCGACAGTAGTGAGATGGAACAGCGGGCAATTGTGTAATAAACTTTATTACCATGTCCTTTTTTTCTTGGTCCGTTTTATTGGATGGATCATGCTTTCCTCTCATATCGGCTTTAGAAAAATTATTTTCTAAAATATTATTGCATGCATGCCTGATAGTCATTTGCCCGATGTCAAGAGTTTTCAAAATAAATTGCTGACAGACTTGAACTCTTTTCCTGTTCCAATTTATGAAATATTTATATGATGTGTTTCTTCTGCTATCATTTATAGCCCTTTTTCTTTTGATTAGCTGTTTGTTTATACACAAAAGAAGCCAGTCCCTCTGCCGCTGGTTCCTGGCCATGCCCCAATAAAATGCATGTATGTTAAGGCGATCTTCTTCACTGAATTGAAAGGCACAGTTGTTGCCACATTTTTTATTTAGACACGGATTTGGTTTAACACTTTTGTGCTGTCCAGTACATTTTTCTCCTCTCCTTCGCACTCTCTTAGGGACTAATTTTGATTTCCTTAACCCAGCATATCCAACAGATAAATGTGGATCACTAACACTGCCAATAAGTAAGCTTTCATCGCTCATTTCTGCATCTGTATCATCTGAATCAGGCTTCCAAGACTCTTCAGATGGTTCGAAATCTAAACATAAATCAGTATCGGAGAATTGAACAATTGGTATTAAATGTGCTGTTGCTGAAGTGTTCCCATCACAAACATCTATTTTCTGATTATGGGGCTCCTCGTCAATACATAAAAGTGTTCTTAAATTATTATCGGGGGGGTTCCAGAATGTCCATCGAATCACTTACGCTATCAGTGTAATCTACTAGACGGACAGTAGTCAAAGGTTTCGGTAATGTAGGTGACATTCTTGAATCACTATCTATCTTTGGCAGAATAATCGGTGAATCTGAAGAGGTATTGGCTATAGACTGTAATGCTATTTCTACCATCTACGCGTTCGAGTTTGTGGAGCCATCTGCACAAGAAAAGTATTTTGTAATAGTTTACTTCATAACACAATGACATTTTACCCCTTAAACGCACAGTGCGTAGTAGGTAACAGTAATTATACTAATATTATATAACTAATTATGCTAATATTTAAATACGTAACGTTAAATTAAACACATTTACCGTGTAGAATTTCTGCTGACACGTTCGCACTGGTCATCCGATGGACGCTAACTGACAAAACTGGAACATTCTCTACCGTTCGGCGTAAGAACGTAACCGACCATATTGTCGCTTACGCTATCAAATGACGTCGGTTGCGCTGTTTTGCTCGCCTACAAGATTTGTAAGGAAGTTCATACGCTAAAAGGCACAGGTACCAAAAAAGCGTCAGGCGTATAAGATAGAACTGTTATATTTTTGTCGCATACGTATTAGGTAACATTGAACTGCTTTCGTTAAAAATCGTAATTTGACAAAAAACGTCGCTTACGCTGTTCTGCCGATTATGGCTCGATATGTTAGTATACGTTTTCAGCAACTAAGATGATGTTTTAAATATATTAGCTAGTTCTTCTTCCGATATTTCCTTAAGCCAAGATTTGATGTCCTTAATGTAGTTATTTTTCGTTTTCCTTTGTTTGATGTTGAGAGGGAGTTTATTATATAATTTAATTGCTAAAAATTCAGAGTTTCTTTGTCCAAAGGTAGAATTACATTTAGGAATATTTAGCATGTCTGTTTGCTTGGCTCTGGTTTTATGATCGTGAGAGGGGTTTGCCTCTGGTTTATTTTTTAAGTGATGAACTAGAATATTTTTAGCATAGATTTTTTGTAAACTTGGAACATCAAACAGATTAAAAATATCAGTAGTTGGCGTCCTTACGGGGAGCTTTAATATGGTCTTTATGATCCAATTTTGAGTTTTCTTTAGTAGTTTAATATGGTTTGATGATGCTGAGCCCCATCCTATTATTCCATATTCCAGTAGAGAGTGGCATAGAGCATAATATACTCTCTTTAGATCTGTAGTTGACAAGATATTTCGTAATTTTTTGAAGAAATAGATGAGTTTTGTTAGCTTTTTTGAGGTTCCTTCGATGTGTGCATCCCAATGAAGTTTGTCGTCAATTACGATCCCAAGATATTTAATTGTTTTAGTTTGGACTATATGGGGGCAAGAACATTGCGGATATTTGTTTAGACATTCATGTAATTTGAGTGTATGCTCATTCGTTGGTTGACCTCTTTTGGTTTTAGAGAAAGTTAGATATTTAGTTTTACTCACATTTAATGTAAGGGAGTTTGCTTTTAACCAGTTTTGGAGTACAGTCAGACCTTGCTCCGATTTTTTATGTGTGCTTGTCCAATTTTGTTCATAGAATATAGTGACAGTGTCATCTGCAAAGCTCATTATGTCTCCTTCAATGGGAAGACTCATAAGGTCATTAATATAAATGAGAAATAGTATTGGACCCAATACGCTTCCTTGAGGGACACCGTACTTGATTGATAGAGTTTTGCTACTTTTATTACCAATTTGTACATACTGCTCTCTTCCAGTTAAGTAACTTTTAATTACATTTAGAGTTGTTTGTGTTATTCCATTTTTTTAAATTTAAAAAATAGTATTTCATGGTCAATTGTATCAAAAGCTTTTTGAAGGTCAATAAAAACTGCCAAGCATTTTTTACCTTCATCCAGTTCATCAATTTGGTAGGCGGGAATGGGTACCGCCGCCCTGGGAACCATTTATTGGATGACCAACACCTCTGCCACAGGTCACCCCAAGTGGTTCGCTACGTTTGGTGACTTAGCAGGGGTGCCCGGGTTCATGGGTTAAGGTTTGCCCGGGTCTTGGTGGCGGGTGCGTCGGCCCACCTTCTGCGTGGCGGGCCGGTTGGGAGATGCTGGTTGAGGGAGACCCTTTACAACCGGTTACCGCTGTCCGGGCCGCTCGATAGTACAGGGGCCCGACCCTCAGGCTCACGACTAAGGGTGGGCTGCCCCATCAGCGAGTGAAAAAACCCCGCCACTGCTGTTGTGCCGGTTCGTGACCGGAGGGGACCCAGCAGCAGCGTTTGGGGCGCATTGGATGCCCTCTCCAGCCGGACTCTCCCAGCCTATCGCCTAGCACCGCAGTGAGTGGGCTGGAACCAAACGCTCATCACTCCTGGACAGCCTGAACCCCATATTCCTACCCACCCCTCATACCTTTCCATTCCAGACCTTCCTTTCACTTCATACCCTTAAAAAAAAAAAAAAAAAACAAAAACAAAAAAAAACAAAATTAAAATCATGAATATACATAAAAACAAACTTAACATCATTACAGCGGCGAGTAGCAGGCGTCCCCGGTGCGGGCCAAAACTGTTGGTAAATTTTGCCAACATTCGCGGCCTGCACACAAATTTAAATTCCGTCCATCACCATCTTTTGTCCCAACGTCCCAACCTTCTTTTCCTATCCGAAACTCAGATAGCCGAGCCGCCAGACTCCTCCTATCTGGACTGCCCGGGCTTTACCCTCGCAAGCAAATTCCGACTGAAAGGAGGAGTCTGCCTCTATAGTCGAGCTGACGTCAACTGTGTGCGACTATTGAGTCTGGAAAACTCCAGATTCGACGTAATGTGGGTGCGCGTCAATCTTGCCAGTACGGCAAGATTCTACGCATGTCTATACCGCTCACCGAACCATAGCGAATCAGACACTTCCGAGCTCTTCAAACATTTGAGCGATACTATTGATGATCTCTTGCCCCGCTACCCTTCGGCCGAGTTTGTTGTTCTGGGGGACTTCAACGTTCATAACGAACCATGGTTGAAGTTCTCAGGCCCAACGGACTCGGCTGGCCGACAGGCGGAATCCTTTGCCATTTGCTACGGATTAGAGCAATTGGTTCAGGAGCCTACAAGGGTTCCTGATGTCCTGACTCACCGCTCCAATCTGTTAGACCTATTCTTAACTACTGTGCCACACGGTTATAAGATTGACGTCACAGCGCCTCTGGGATCATCTGACCACTGCCTAGTGACGACATCAATCCCCGTTAGCCTCAGACCAACCAATGAGAGGCTGAGGAGAAAAGTGTGGCACTATAGGTCAGCAGATTGGTTCGGTATGCGGGCCCATTTCAATGCTTTTCCGTGGTCAGCTGTTTGTTTTCGGACTTCGGACCCTTCAAGATGGGCCCAGGAGATTGGTGAAGTCATCAAATCGGCGATGGATGGCTTCATACAATCGACTACTAAAGAAACTGGTGTGGGCTCAAAGCCGTGGTTCAGTCGACAATGCTCCGAAGCAGTTCGACGAAAAAACGCGGCTTACCGAGCCTACAACACATCTCGAACGCCCGAAAGCAGATCAGCATACAACAAATCGGCAAAGGAATGCAAGAGAATCATCAATAGATCAAAATTCGAACACGACCTGCAGATCACCAAAAAGCTGGCTGCCTGCCCGCATGGCAGCAGAGCATTCTGGTCGCTTGCGGGCTCAATAGGTCGAAATTTTTGCAAACCCAGTTTGCCACCTCTTACCAGACCTGACGGCTCACTAGCAAACACCGCCACCGAAAAGGCAAACCTTTTAGGGAAAATGGTTGCGGAAAACTCGACCCTCGACGACGGGGGTGCTGTTCCGCCGTCGGTTCCTCACTGCGGCTTCTATATGAAAAAGCTGAGGATCCGGCATCGGGATGTACTCCACGTCATACGGGGGCTCGATGTAAACAAAGCTAGTGGACCTGATGGAATACCTGCCCTGGTATTGCAGAGGTGTGCTGCGGAAATAGTTCCAGTTTTGACAACGCTCTTCAAAATGTCCCTGAAGTGTGGCACTGTGCCCTCTGGTTGGAAAAAAGCGGTAATTCACCCTATTCCCAAGAAAGGTGACCGCTCCAACCCGGCCAACTACCGCCCCATAGCGATCACATCAGTTCTGTCCAAAGTGATGGAACGTGTGATCAACGACAAACTGCTCACATACCTCGAGAAGAACAAAATTATCAACGACCGTCAATACGGATTCCGGCGGAACCGCTCGTGCGGTGATCTTCTCGCGTATGTGACGCATGTTTGGGGGCGGTGCCTGGAACGTCACGGTGAGACCCAAACGGTCGCACTAGACATATCCAAGGCCTTTGACCGGGTCTGGCACCGAGGACTTGTCAACAAATTGCATTCTTACGGACTTCCCGCATCCCTGTGTACGTGGATTGCTGACTTTTTAAGGGATAGGTCGATTCAGGCGGTTGCTGACGGTTTCACCTCTTCCTCGCACTCCATAAATGCTGGCGTCCCACAGGGATCGGTTCTGTCTCCGACTTTGTTTTTGTTGCACATCAATGACCTTTTGACATGTGCACCGATTCATTGTTACGCGGATGACAGTACAGTTCATGATAGCTTTTTGTTTGACAAGCCCCCAAAGGGCACACAAACTCCAACGGCTCGGAGGGCTTTGAAGCAGAGAATGGACGGTTATCTCGAGAGTATTTCCTCCTGGGGTAAAAATAATCTCGTCGAATTTAATGTTTCAAAGACCCAATCCTGTCTGATTACGTCTAAAAGGGATCCAAATGATAATCTAGTCTCCTTCAACGGAAGCAATCTTCCGAACAGGCCTTCCATTGATATGCTTGGTGTAACTATAAGTGACCAGCTCAGGTACGGGGGCTCCATCGAAGCCAGAGTAAAGTTGGCCTCTCAGAAGCTGGGCGTACTGTACAGGGCCCGCAGATACTTTAATAGTACACAACTGCTCACCCTGTACAAATCGCAAGTGCGCCCTACTGTCGAATTTGGCAGCCATCTCTGGTCTGGAGCCCCAAAATACCTGAAAAAAACCCTTGACTCTGTGCAGAAACGGGCGGTCCGTTTGATAGATTCCCCAATCTTAACAAACGGACTGCAATCTTTAGAGCACAGGCGTCAGGTAGGTATGCTGTCCTTGTTCTATCGGTATTACAATGGAAGATGCTCTGAGGAACTAGCGTCATTGATCCCTTCGGCACCGGTGCGTAGTCGGGATACACGCCAAACGCGTGCCCAACATTTGTACACAGTTGACACTTGTCACATGAGAACGGGTCGCTTCTACGATTCGTTCTTAAGTTCAACAGCTCGGCTGTGGAACGAACTGCCGGCCTCTGTGTTTCCTCCCTCCTACAACATGGGACTCTTCAAGACCCATGTTCACTCCTACCTCTCCACAAAAAGACCCTCCACACAGCATCCCCAAAGATGACATAGGCCCTGAGGGAAATTATTTTCTTCAGGGCCTCCTGTGTGGAGTAAATATAAAAAAAAAAAAAAGTTTTTTTTATAATTGTATTTGTTACTTTAGCTATAGCATCACCAGTACCCAGGTTTTCCCTAAAACCGTATTGCGTCGTTGATAATATTTTATTTTCATCCAAAAATTTAACCATTTGTTTTTTTATTACTTTTTCCAATATTTTCGATAGTGTAGGTAATAGACTAATTGGTCGATAGTTAGATATATCATTTTTGGGACCGCTTTTGTATATTGGAATAATCGTAGCAACTTTGAGACGTGTGGGAAAAATACCTTTTCTTATTGAAAGATTTACAAGGTACGTCAGTGGGTAGATTAGCTCATTTAGTAGATATTTAATTGCTCTGTTTGATATCAGTTCATTTCCCGATGAGGTATTTGTGTTTAGGGAGGCTATGGTATTTCTTATATCTTCACTTGTTATCTTGACTATGTTAAGGGAGTTTTCTTGATTGACATTTTCATTCCACACTGTTTTTTCGGCAGTAAATGAAGATTGTTTGATTTTATTCGCTAAGTTCGAGCCTATATTGCAAAAATAGTTGTTTGCAAAGTCGAGAATTTTTTCTGGATGTTCCGCAAAAGATGTTGGTATCCTGTCAATGTTTAATTCTTTAATGTTTTTATCATTGTGCGAGGCTTTAGCGTTTGTAATTTCGTTTATAATCTGCCAGAATTTCCGGGAATCATTATTACATTCCTCGATTTTCTTTTTATAGAATGCTTCTTTAGCATAACGGATTACATTTTTACAAATGTTACGATATCTTTTGTAGAAGCGATGTAAATGGATATCATAGGGGTGGTTTCTTACTTTTCTGTGGAGTTCGTCTCTTTTCCTGATTGAGTTGATAATGTTCTGACTAATCCAGGGTTTAATATGAATATTTTTATGAGATAT
>JAIUSX010000652.1:0-23669 GCA_026573805.1 Hesperophylax magnus
GCTATACCTTTAAAAACATAGTAAAATATTGCAAAAGATCATTACAAACCTTAAAAAAGGTCAGATATATGACGGAAGACGTAAAACATCGGACAACTTGATATAACCATGACAACTATAGTCAAATTTGGATAACATCATTAAAACCAGTCAAATATATGGCGGTAGATGTTAAAGCATCGTAAAACGTGATAAAACCTTGAAAAACATAGTTAAATACTGTAAAATATCATGAAAAACCGTTAAAAAGAGCCAAATGTATGGCGGTAGAAGGCAAAAACTTGAAACACATTGTGAAATATGATAAATCATCATTAAAAACCGTAGAAACAATCAAATATATGACGGAAGACGTAAAACATCGTACTATGTGATAAAACCATGAAAAACATAGTAAAATTTGGAAAACATCGTTGAAAACCAGTCAAATATATGGCGGTAGATGGTAAAACATGATTAAACCTTGAAAAAAATTGTAAAAAATTAATAAAAACAGTTGAACTTGTCAATAGTAGGGCGAAAGGCTTGAAAAACACATGCTGTACCTTTTTTACTATATTTTACCATTTTTACCACTTCTAATAATAATTTTCAAAGATTATAAAATTTTCAAGCTGTTATCGATGTTCGAATTGTTTCACCACCACAAATTTAACTACGTTATACATCATTTATAATATTTTACGATGTTTACCTTCTTTTATATCATTCTGCCACGTATTGTGACGTTTTTTATTATCTTACCATGTTTCTTCATATTCAACCATGTTTTTATGTGTTGTACCTCCTCATTGGGTGAAACTTGGTGAAACATGAAAAAAAAACAATCAGATATGTTATTTGGTAAAATATTTTTAAACTTTCGAAAAATAACCTCGTTTTATCACATGTTGCCACGTTTACCACGTGTTGATACGTTTGTTAGTATCTTACCACGTATCGTCATATTCAACCATGATTTTATGTGTTTTACCTCCTTATTGGGTGAAACTTGGTGAAACATGGACAAAAATCAATAAGATATGTAAAGCAATGAATAACATCGGAAAAATTGAAAAATCATTTTCAAAATAAGTGAAATATAGTAATGGCCCTTATAGACCTGGCCCTCAACGTTTAAAAATTAAATAAATAGTTAAATGTGGTCAATAATTTAAAGAATGGCAAGAGATGGCAAAAAGTGACAAATTTAGAAAATCATACAATGCACTTGTGTGGCCAAAGATGTAAAGTACGTGTTTAAAATGCAGTAAAAATGCAATAAGTACGTAAAAACGTGAAAAAATCAATAAACAGTATTACTTGCTAAAACACTAGTCATACATTCAAACACCTATATTCATCATACTAAACCATGTTGTGAAAACAGGTTTTAACGTAGTAAAACACTGTGAAGAATGACAACATGTGCTAAAATAATGTAAAACATGGAAAAAATGCTAAAATTGGATAAAAGATGGTTAAACTGAGAAATATGTGGTGGTAGACGGTGAAATACGGTAATAAATGTCAAATATAGAAAAATACTGTGAAGAAGGAAAAAATTTGCCAAAATAATGTAAAAAACGGTAAAAAGGTTAAAATTGGAAAAAATACGATAAAACAGTGAAAGTTATGGTGGAAGACGGTGAAATACGGTAAAAATAGTGAAAACAGGTTTAACGTAGTAAAACACTGTGAAGAATGACAACATGTGCTTAAATAATGTAAAACATGGAAAAAATGCTAAAATTGGATAAAAGATGGTTAAACTGAGAAATATGTGGTGGTAGACGGTGAAATACGGTAAAAAATGTCAAATATAGAAAAATACTGTGAAGAAGGAAAAAATTTGCCAAAATAATGTAAAAAACGGTAAAAAGGTTAAAATTGGAAAAAATACGATAAACAGTGAAAGTTATGGTGGAAGACGGTGAAATACGGTAAAAATAGTGAAAACAGGTTTAACGTAGTAAAACACTGTGAAGAATGACAACATGTGCTAAAATAATGTAAAACATGGAAAAAATGCTGAAATTGGATAAAAGATGGTAAAATGTAGAAACGTCTGATGGAAGACGGTGAAATACGGTAAAAAATAGTGAAAATGGTCGAATATAGAAAAACAATGTGAAAAATGATAAAAAGTTCCAAAATAATGTAAAAATTCTAAAATCGGATTAAGATGGTAAAAGAGAGAAATGTATGGTGGGAGACGGTAAAATACGGTAAAAAAATATTGAAAAAAGGTCGAATATAGAAAAGCATTATGAAGAATGATAACATGGGCTAAAATAATGTAAACACGGTAAAAAATTTAGAATTGGATAGAATACGGTAAAACAGTGAAACGTTTGGAGGAAGACGGTGAAATATGGTAAAAAAATATTGAAATAAGGTCGAGTATAGAAAAACACTTCGAAGAATGATAACATGTGCTAAAATAAGGTAAACACTGTAAAAATTCTAAAATTGGATAAAATATGGTTAAACAGAGAAACGTGTGGTGACGGACGGAAACAGACGTTGAAATACGGTAAAAAATAGTGAAAAAAGGTTTAACTTTGCAAAAACTCATAAAAACAATAAAAATGCTGAAATGTATGGTGGAAGACGGTAAAATATGGTAAAACCTTAAAAATCTGATTAAATTATGATAAAAAAAGGCCTCTTCCGCAATTAACTACTAAAAATGATGGACTACCTTAAAAGTATGCCGATTAATTGGTTTATCCTAGTAAATCGTCGTAAAAGACGGTACGACATCAATTTAAAACTGTTTTATGTATCAAATGTTTGGCGAGACACGGTAAAACAGCGGACAACCTGGTAAACCTTAAAAAAATAGTAAAATATTCGTAAAGATCATTAAAAACCAGTCAAATGTATGGCGGGAGACTTGAAAAACACATGTTTCACCCTTTTTTACTATGTTTTACCATAATTACCACGTCTTATAATGAATTATCAAAAATTCAAACTTTTATCCTACGAATTGTTTCACCACCTACTAGAATCAAATAGAATTCCGTACAAATATGCCGATAAATAGGTTTAGTCTAGGTAAAAGAGCAAACAACATGCCAAACCTTGAAAAATATTGCAAACAATTATTAAAAACCGTAGAAACAATCAAATATAGGACGGACATCGGACACTGGAAATGTCCTATCGGATATCGGATATGTCCGATCGGACACTGGAAATGTCCTATCGGACATCGGATATGTCCGATCGGACACTGAAGATATCCTATCGGACATCGAATAAGTCCGATCTGACACTGGTAATGTCAGATCGGACATCGGATAAGTCCAATCGGACACTGAAAATGTCCTACCGGACATCAGATGTGTCCGATCAGACATTGGATGTGTCCGATCGGACATCGGATGTGTCCGATCGGACATTGGAAATGTCCTATCGGACATCGAATATGTCCGATCGGACACTGGAAATGTCCTACCGGACATCAAGATGTGTCCGATCAGACATTGGATGTGTCCGATTGGACATCGGATGTGTCTGATCAGACATTAGATGTTTTTGATCGGACACGGGAGATATCCTATCGGACATCTAATAAGTCCGATCGGACACTGGAAATGTCCAATCGGACATCGAATAAGTCCGATCGGACACTGGAAATGTCAGATCGGACATCGGATATGTCCGATCGGACAGAGAAAATGTCCTATCGGACATCGGATATGTCCGATCGGGCACTGGAAAGGTCCTATCGGACATCGGATAGGTCCGATCGGACACTGAAAATATCCTACCGGACATCAGATGTGTCCGATCAGACATTGGATGTGTCCGATCGGACACTGGAAATGTCCTATCGGACATCGGATATGTCCGATCGGACACTGTAAATGTCCTACCGGACATCAGATGTGTCCGATCAGACATTGGATGTGTCCGATTGGACATCGGATGTGTCCGATCAGACATTAGATGTGTCTGATCGGACACGGGAGATATCCTATCGGACATCTAAGAAGTCCGATCGGACACTGGAAATGTCCAATCGGACATCGAATAAGTCCGATCGGACACTGGAAATGTCAGATCGGACATCGGATATGTCCGATCGGACAGAGAAAATGTCCTATCGGACATCGGATATATCCGATCGGACACTGGAAAGGTCCTATCGGACATCGGATAGGTCCGATCGGACACTGGAAATATCCTACCGGACATCAGATGTGTCCGATCAGACATTGGATGTGTCCGATAGGACATCGGATGAGTCCGATCGGACACTGGACATGTCAGATCGGACATCGAATATGTCCGATCGTATATCGGATATGTCCGATCGGACAATGGAAATGTCCTATCGGACATCGGATATGTCCAATCGGACACTGGAAATGTCCTATCGGACATCGAATGAGTCCAATCATTTAAAACATACGAATGTATGTCGGAAGACGGTAAAATGTTGTAAAACATACAAATGTATGGTGGAAGAAGGTAAAATGTGGTAAAACATTCAAATGTATGGTGGAAGACGGTGGATTGTGGTAAAAACCTTGATAATTTGATTAAATTATTTTAAAAAAGGCCTCGTCCGCAAGTAACTCACAAAAATAATAAAATTGTAAAAATATTCCGATTCATTCATTATGGTTGTAAAATGTGGTAGAATATCATTGAAAAGCGTTAAATTTAGTCAAATGTATGGCAGAAGACTCTAAAACAGCAAACAGCAAGCTGAACCTTGAAAAACATGGTCAAATATTGAAAAAAAATCTTTTAAAACCGTAAAAACTAGTCAAATATATGACGGAAGACGTTTCACATCGTAAAACATAATTAAACCTTAAAAAATATAGTAATATTCAGAAAAGTCATTAAAAACCAGTAAAGTAAATTGAAAACATCATTTAAAACGGTAAAACATCGTAAAATATGACAAAACCATGAAAAACATAGAAAAAATATGGTAAAATAACTTTCAAAACAGTTCAACTCAGTCAAAAGTATGGCGGAAGTCTTTAAAAACACATGTTGTACCTTTTTTACTGTGTTTTACCATATTTACCAGGTCTTATAATGATTTTCAATGAATTATAGAAATTTAAACCTCTTATAGACCACCGTCGTTTCACCATCTTCCATTATAAAATAATAAACATACTTTATAAGGTAAAAGACAGTAAAATGGAACAAACGATGGTAAAACAGAGAAATGATTGGTAAATTGTGGTAAAACCTAGAAATTCTTGGTTGTTGGAGGAAGGAAAAATATGGCAGGACCTTGAAACTATGAAAATCAACTCATAAATATAATAGAATACCGTTAAAATATGCCGATAAATTGGTTTATCCTTGGTAATCGTCGTAAAATATGATGCAACATCAGTTAAAACCGTTTAATGTAGTCAAATTTATGGCGGAATACGGTAAAACAGCGAAAAACGTGCTATACCTTTAAAAACATAATAAAATATCGCAAAAGATCATAAAAAACCTTGAAAAGGGTCATATATATGATGAAAGACGTAAAACATTAGACAACACGATAATACCATGACAACTATAGTAAAATTTGGAAAACATCGTTGAAAACCAGTCAAATATATGGCGGTAGATGTTAAAACATCTTACAACGTGATAAAACCTTGTAAAACATAGTTAAATACTGTAAAATAACATAAAAAACCGTTTAAACTAGCCAACTGTATTGCGGTAGAAGGCAAAAACACATAAAACATAGATAAAACTTGAAACACATTGTGAAATATGATAAAACATCATTAAAAACCGTAGAAACAATCAAATATATGACGGAAGTCGTAAAATATTGTACTATGTGATAAAACGATGAAAAACATAGTAATATTTGGAAAACATCATTGAAAACCAGTCAAATATATGGCGGTAGATGGTAAAACATGATTAAACCTTGAAAAAAATTGTAAAACATAAATAAAAACAGTTGAACTTGTCAATAGTAGGGCGGAAGGCTTGAAAAACAGTTAAACTTGACAATAGTAGGGCGGAAGGCTTGAAAAACACATGTTGTGCCTTTTTTACTATATTTTACCATTTTCACCACTTCTTATAATGATTTTCAAAAATGATAAAATTTTCAAGCTTTTATCCACGTTCGAATTGTTTCACCATATTCAACCACAAATTTAACTACGTTATACATCATTTATAATATTTTACGATGTTTACCTTCTTTTATATCATTTTGCCACGTATTATGACGTTTTTTAGTATCTTTCCACGTTTATTCATATTGAACCATGTTTTTATGTGTTGTACCTCCTCATTGGGTGAAACTCGGTGAAACATGAAAAAAAAACAATAAGATACGTTATTTGGTAAGATATTTTTAAACTTTCGAAACATCACCTCGATTTATTACATGTTGCCACGTTTACCACGTGTTGCTTCGTTTGTTAGTATCTTACCACGTATCGTCATATTCAACCATGTTTTTATGTGTTTTAACTCCTTATTGGGTGAAACTTGGTGACACATGGACAAAAATAAATAAGATATGTAAAGCAATGAAAAACATAGGAAAAATTGGAAAATCATTTTCGAAATCGGTGAAATATAGTAAAGGCCCTTAAAACCTGGCTTACAACGTTTAAAAATTAAATAAATAGTTAAATGCAGTCAATAATTTAAAGAATGGCAAGAGATGGCAAAAAGTGACAAATTTAGAAAATCATACAATGCACTTGTGTGGCGTAAAAGACGTAAAGTAGGTGTTTAAAATGCAGTAAAAATGCAATAAGTACGTAAAGACGTGAAAAAATCAATACACGGTATTACTCGCTAAAACACTAGTCATACACTTAAACACCTATATTCATCATATTAAACCATGTTTTTTTGTGAGTTTTGTATGAAACACCGTAAAACATGAAAAAAGTCATAAAATAATGTAAAAATTTGTAAAACACGGTAAAACCAAATAAATAGTGATTTAATATGGTAAAACAAAGCGAAACGTGGTTAAAACTCGCAGAAATGTGGTCAAACCGCAAAACATTGGAAATCAATGTGAATTTAAATTGTTAAAAATTGAAAAACTGATTAAACTCGGTAAAACAAGGTATGAATTGTGGTTAATATGCTTAAACAGGAGAAAGCACAGCAAAATTGAGAAAATATGGTTAAACATGGAATACTAACTAAAATACTGTATTTTTTACCATGTTTTATGATATTTTACGGTGGTTGCTGTTCTCCAAGATATTTATCTTTCTGCATTCTCAAATAATTTCAATTTTTTAACCATTTCTTACAATTTTTATGCTTTTAAGCGTTTTTATTGCTAGTTGCGTTTCTCTTTCATATTTTTGTTTCTGCATTTTTACAGTATTTATCCTTTTAACCATTTTTATGTTTTTCAGCGGATTTAATGCTAGTTGCTTTACTCTAGCATATTTGTGATTGCGCATTTTTACAGTATTTTATTCTTTTAAAGAGTTTTTGCATTTTTATGCTTTTAAGCGTTTTTAATTCTAGTCGAGTTTCTTTTTCACATTTTTGTTTGTGCATTTGTACAGTATTTTATTCCTTTTATCATTTTAATGCTTTAAAGCATATTTTAATGCTTGTTGCTCTTATTTTTCATATTTTTGTTTCTGCAATTTTAAAGTATTTTATCATTTTAACCATTTTATGCCATTTTACTGAGTTTAAGCGTTTTGTGGGACTACTTTAACTCATCCCACATATGACAACATTAAAATAATTACTCCGCCACCTGAAGCCCCGGGAGAGCTAGGTACGGACGGGAACGCAACTCTCTGGCATTCCACTTTCAACTTTCGACCAGACCACCCACCACTACCACCATCTCTGCGTTCGCATAACGTGTAAATTCATTCTCGCAAATAAATTCAACAAAGATCGCAGACCTTTATTTTTCAATCATCCGAATTCCTTGAACACTAATTTACGATACCGGCAGCCATCGTAAATTACATACCACACTGCCATACTGGTGACCCTCGACATTTCTGGTGATAATAATATTTAGTGGACACGGTAGGTCGAACGTTGAAGCTGGAATCCTGGACAATCGAGTAAGTAACTTCCAATCTCATTACTTTCAATCTCATTTTCAACATTTTCAAGTCCAGTATATTTATTAGAGTCTGATTGTCGAATTATAAAGCACATTTCAAAAAAAAACATTATTGTCCCACCAATTCTAATACTTAAGTATATCAAATATACCCACTAATCTGAACCAAAAAACTCGTATATTCGAATAGTATAGTGCCAAAAAATCTCATTTTCAGTGAAACACCGCACCAGCAGCTGCAGACCAAGCATCAAATTCACCGCAGAACGCAACAATTTCTGCAGACCAACATCAATTTCATCGCAGATCAAGGATCTACCGGATTTACTACGCTGGCAGAACTTCAGTTCCGGACCTCGTAACATCCACCACAAATAAATGCCCAGTAATCAACACCAAGTAACGAACCATAATTAATCCTACATACAGTGATTTTACAGTTAAATTTCCGAATACGAACATTCTAAAATAACTTTAAAAAAATTTTTGTTGCAAGTGTACAATATTGTTACATGTCTATTAAATTAAGTGACCAGACAAGTTGAACTCGTCACAGTACATTCACATTATTTACATTGTATGCACTCTAGATTAAGGGATTTTTGAAATTTTCGGATACCATCAATCTAACATTTTTGAATTTTAAAATTTTTTTTTCAAAACCTAAATTTACTGTCGTCATTGCTTGTGTTTCCTTGCTATTTTTTACACATACATCTGCCTATTTTATACTGCCTATTGCTTGCCGTATTATCAAAACAATATGTCATTCGAGAATAACCAGACATCGAACGAAATCCACGGTAATAATTCCACAATGGACACAACAATAAACTCTGTCTCGGTTAAACTACCCGCGTGCTGGCGCGACAACATTGCACTTTGGTTCGCACAAGCCGAGAGCCAATTTTCTAACTCAAGACTAAAGGATGATCTCACCAAGTACAACATTATTGTTGCCGCTTTGGACATGGAGACCCTCAGGACCGTAAGCGACATCGTCATCAATCCTCCTGCAGCAGACAAGTACACTCATCTCAAATCAGCACTCATCGAGAGGTTACAAGATTCGGAGGAAAAGCGACTCACTCGTCTTCTAACCGGACTACAGCTCGAGGACAGGAAACCTTCTGGACTGCTTCGACTAATCCATGAACTCGCTGGTCCCGGGCTATCGGAGAGCCCAATCGTTCGCGTACTTTGGCTGCAAAGACTCCTGCAACACATTCAAGCCATTCTTACCGCACTACCCGACGACAATCTGTTGCAACTAGCATCCGCAGCAGATAAAATCTCGGAAGTTTATCAAAAATCTGAATGTGAAACTATGGACAATAAACATTATAATGGCATCCCGAACTCGAATCCAAACATCAGTGCTATATTACAAAACTTACAAGAACAAATTTCGGCACTCACTCTAGAAGTCAGTCGACTTAAAACGACTCGGAGAGATGATCATGGACAGGCAAACATTAATTTCGAAAACCGAAATCCCAGCACCCGCCGCGAATGGCGTCATCCATCGACATCGTACCCAAATTCCGCGCACCGACCTCGTTCCAGGTCACGCGGTAGACCGTTAAACACCAATAATACCACACACGGCTACTGCAGTTACCATGCAAAATTCGGTAACAAATCACATAATTGCATTAAACCATGTAATTTTATTAATAACAAGTCGGGAAACGACAATGCCCCACCACATTATACAGTGCCAGTGGGAAACATACAAAAACCATAAACCATAAAGGAGCAGACTTCTTACACTTCTTCAACTTAAGCGTCAAAAATCTGAGAGAAACACAAATAACAACCCGCGCAGCTTCATCGCGCGAAGGACGATATTCATGGACTCATCGGGACATCACTGTAGCGCCCCGGCCCCGGCCGTCGTACCAGGCCAGCGCTACATCGGATCTGAACGCCCTGGCTCCTGCAATCGGACCAGCGCTCCATCCAAGCACCACGACCACCACGAGGACACGCGAAATCCTCACTGGTCTACACACCTCCCGCCCAACCGCCTACAAGGTCAACTGTACCTTCGGCATCCTGTCAGCACCGGAGTGAAGAACCACGTTCTTCCCCAGCGCCTGACCATCATCGAGTCCGGTCAACAGCGTCCGACGTCGACCCACCGACTCACGCACGACCAGCAAACCACCGCCCGCATCCGGGCATCCGGGCATCGAACCCGCATTCAATATCCGTCACACATCATCTCTCATCACGACTACCGCTTATCACCTTAAGCTAATAGACAAGTTGAAACCTGCATTCTTTCAAAGCACAGAAGAAATTCCATCAAGAGGAACCGTCACACAGCCTCCAATAAAAAAATGACAACTCGATCCGGAAGACATGTGCATTTCCCGGACAGATATCAAGCGCAGTAATAATTTGGCAATACCACAATTAAGGCACAGTAATTAGCAAAAAAAACTAACCAGAAACCTTATATTGACGTATCCATAAATTTCATAAATTAATTGTAACTATCATATCGCAAATGTCAGACAATCTAATAAATTACTGTTACTAAAACAAAAAAAACAAAAAAAAAACAATATAAAATTTACTATCAATAATACGCATATATAAGCATCCTACAATAAAATCTTTATTATGTAAATATTCACAATACTATGTACTACGTCAAAAGTGCATTAATAAAAACAACAATAGAACTGTCATAACAAGCTATTTTTAAATCATTGTAAACAAGCATAGTATACACAGGTAGCTCACTACTACGCTAAGTACAGTGCGACTAGCGCTCGCCGTTCTTCAATAATTACGTTACCTGTATATCATTTATGTACCTAGTTACTACGGCAAATAAAATTCGTACGGCCACAGTTACTATGCAACGGCGGCATGGAGCCACTATTATTATTACTTTGTTATTACTTTCCTGTCGCTAACCGAGCGCAATATTATCACAACATTATGTACCTTAGATTATAAATGGACTTGTGTTTTTATAAATTATTATTGACATTGTAAAATATTCATTGTTGTAATTATGTACTATATGCCTTTGTATCGCGTAGAGACGCTGGAGGGGAGGTATGTGGGACTACTTTAACTCATCCCACATATGACAACATTAAAATAATTACTCCGCCACCTGAAGCCCCGGGAGAGCTAGGTACGGACGGGAACGCAACTCTCTGGCATTCCACTTTCAACTTTCGACCAGACCACCCACCACTACCACCGTCTCTGCGTTCGCATAACGTGTAAATTCATTCTCGCAAATAAATTCAACAAAGATCGCAGACCTTTATTTTTCAATCATCCGAATTCCTTGAACACTAATTTACGATACCGGCAGCCATCGTAAATTACATACCACACTGCCATACTGGTGACCCCTGTTCACGCTGCCATAGTTTTATCCGTATTCTTGATTTTTTAAGTAAACAATTTTTTTCATCAAATCAACCATCTTTTACACTTTTCACCATGTTTTGAAAATTTTTACCTTTTACCACTTTTTTACTACAGTAAAGGGTTTGGCGTTATTTAACGTTGGACATTATTACGGCATTTTACTCGATTGATTTAGTGACTCTTCGCCGTTGCTATGTTTAACATCATTTACCGCATTTAAACATTATTGGCGGTTTTTTCTCAGTTTTTCAGAAATTTTACGAATCATTGTATTGACAAATGGACAGACATGTCCTAAAAGAAATATCCGATGTAGCATATATCCAAAGGAATTTTCCAATTGGACAAAGTTAGTCCAATCGGACAATACTGTGTCTGATCGGAAAAATATTGTCCAATCAGACATTTTTGTCAAATCGGACAATTCTTTGTCGAGTCGGACATTCCGATTCCGATCGGACAAAAAATTTTCTGATTTGACTATCATTTGTCCGATTGGACAAGACTGTGTCCGATCGGACAAATAATTGTCTGATTTGACAATTTTTTGTCCGATTGGACAAAAAATTGTCTGACTCGACAAAACCGTGTCCGATCGGACAAATCGAACCATACAAATTATTGACTTTTAGACAAAAAAAAGTCCGATCGGACACAGTTTTGTCGAGTTGGACAAGTTTTTGTCCAATTGGACAATATTTTGTCCGATCGGACAAAAAATTGTCTTATTGGACAATAATTTGTCCGATCGGACAAGACTGTCCGATCGGACAAATAATTGTCCAATGAGACAATTTTTTGTCCGATCGGACAAAATATTGTCTGACTCGACAAAACTGTGTCCGATCGGACAAATCGAACCATACAAATTATTGACTTTATACAAAAAAATTTCCGTCTGGAGAAAGTATTTTTCTATTGGACAAATAATCGTGAAATATTGTTTATATGTGGTAAAACATATTAAAATAAAGATTGATGCATAGAGCGGCCGGCCTCAAGTATGCGGTGGAAAAACATAGAAAAATATTAAAAATCTTGGATATACTGTTTTACTGAATCATATACATTTCCCATTCCTTGTAAACACGAGTAATAGACTCTCGTAAAGGTAAACATGTTTAATTATAATTTGTAATATGTTATTAATGTGTAAATTTAAATAATTATATTGTATTTTATAAAATAAATAAAAAAAAGAAATAAAAATATTTCGCCAACTTAATATATTTTTATCGTTTTATGTTTTTTAGACCTTTACGCAAATTTAACTGAATTTTATGCGATTAACCGTCTTGTGAATTTTTCCAATATGTGAAATTCGTGTGTCTATTAACCACTTTATTATTCTTCATGGTAGATAGTTTGAACGTTTTTTCCGTTCTACTCCTTATTCTATATCTATTCCGTTCATTTTTTGTATATGTCGTGTTTTAAATGAGATTAATGCAGAATTGGAATTTTATGTTCTTAACGTATAATAAGCGTTATTTAGGAATTTTACATTGAAACACTTTTTATCATCTTTGTCATTTTTTCACACTATTAACCGTTTTTTGCCAGTTTTCGGGAATTTATCTGTCCTACTTAATATTTGCTTTTTGCTATCTTTGCTATTTTTTACCAATTTAAACTTTTTTTATAATTTTAACGTGTTTTTCAGCACTTTTACTGAAAATTACGCATTGAACTTTCTATATTCCCTTTTCACTGTGTACTTTGATTTAGTCTATTCACGAACATTCATTATTGTGAACAGTTTGCCGATATTGCCTTTCTTTTGCATTAACACTTATTTTCGTCGCTTTTAATATAATTATTTAACTATGCTTAAAAACGTATAACCAAGTTTTACAATTTGTAACATTTTTCAACTTATTCTACTAAATATTGTTATTTTATGCTAATCTTACCATTTTTAAAAGTATTTAATCATGTTTTAGCTAGGTTTCAACGATTTTACCATTTTTTTACATTTTCGTACTTGTTTTACCATGTATTGTGAGTTCTCCAGGTTTTACCAATTTTTTTCTAAGTATTCTATGTTAGGCAGTCATTTAGACAGTATACCGTGTAAAAAATTGCCTCATTTTATGCGTGCATTGTCATTTTTAAACATATTTGTCAATATTTTACAATATTTCCCGTGTTTGGTCATGTTTGAGCGCATTAATTCTTTTTTTAACCCTTTTTTGAGTTTTCTATATTTAATTTTCACAAAAGTTAACGTGTTCCTCATTTATTGGCGTGCTTCTCTCATTTTTAACCATGTTTTACCAAGTTTTACCAAATTTTATCATTTTTTACCGTATTTTACGAAATTTTACAATGTTAGTCTACTTTGTTAACGATATTTCTTCAAAATATCTCAACGAAACGTGGAAGAACATAACTAAGTTTTATAAAGGACATTAAAAAAATTGAAAATGTGATAAATCATTATTGAACCTGGGAAATAACGTATAAAATAAAGAAAACAGGTCCAACGTAGAAAAACACTGTGAAGAATGATAACATGTGCTAAAATAATGTAAAACACGCTAAAAAATCTAAGATGGAATAAAATAGGGTAAAACAGAAAAACGTTTGGTGGAAGACTGTAAAATGTGGTAAGACATACAAATGTATGATGGAAGACTCTTAAATGTGTTAAAACATACAAATGTATGGTGCAAGACGGTAAAATGTGGTAAAACAAACGAATGTATGGTGGAAGACGGTAAAATGTGGTAAAACATACGAATGTATGTCGGAAGACGGTTAAATGTGGTGAAACATAAAAATTTATGGCGGAAGACGATAAATTGTAGTAAAACATACAAATTCATGGTGAAAGCCTGTTAAATGTGGTAAAACATACAAATGTATGGATGACGGTTCAATGTGGTAAAACAAACGAATGTATCGTGGAAGACGGTAAAGTGTGGTAAAACATACGAATGTATGTCGGAAGACGGTAAAATGTTGTAAAACATACAAATGTATGGTGGAAGAAGGTTAAATGTTGTAAGACATACAAATGTATGGTGGAAGAAGGTTAAATGTTGTAAGACATACAAATGTATGGTGGAAGACTGTAAAATGTTGTAAAACATACAAATGTATGGTGGAAGGCGATATAATGTGGTAAAACATTCAAATGTATGGTGGAAGCCGGTGGATTGTGGTAAAATATACAAATGTTTGGTGGTAGACGGTGAATTGTGGTAAAACCTTGAAAATTTGATTAAATTATTTTTAAAAAGGCCTCGTCCGCAAGTAACTCACAAAAATAATAAAATTCTAAAAATATTCCGATTTATTCATTAATGGTTATAAAATGTGGTAGAATATCATTTAAAAGCGTTAAATTTAGTCAAATGTATGGCAGAAGACTCTAAAACAGCAAACGTCATGCTGAACCCTGAAAAACACGGTCAAATATAGAAAAAACTCATTTTAAACCGTAAAAACTAGTCAAATATATGACGGAAGACGTTTCACATCATAAAACATAATAAAAACTTGAAAAATATAGTAATATTCAGAAAAGTCATTAAAAACCAGTAAAGTAAATGGTAAAACATCATTTTAAACCGTAAAACATTGTAAAATATGACAAAACCATGAAAAACATAGAAAAATATGGTAAAAAAACTTTAAAAACAGTTCATTTTTGTCAAAAGTATGGCGAAAGTCTTCAAAAGTATGGAGGAAGTCTTCACAAATACATGTTGTATCTTTTTTACTGTGTTTTACCATATTAACCACGTTGCTACGCGCAATAAAAAATGTTGTAGGTAATATAAGATATGGAACATAGATGGAATCAATTTGCACAGTGAACAGCTTCATTTCCTGTGACGGAAACTTGGACGCCAAACTATGCCAGTGAAGACAAAGTATGTTGAACTGTGTGGTAGAGTTTGAGAATCATCATCAGCGATGGGCACTGTTTTTTACATTAATTAGAGCTTTGGAATCATACTAAATAAAATAGATGTGGATTGATATTAAAGATTTATTAATTAATATACCTGGGTTTAAACACATACCTGTGGACCAATTCTACACTTGAGCTATCTATCTAGAACCTAAGATCACTCGATGCGACGATTCGGGTTCCTAGAAACGGGATGGAGACTCCACGGGCCTGAGGAGCCCTCCAATTCCCTCCTCATGGCATCAGTGTCTGGTCTGACGGCTCTTTCCTCCCTCTGGCTGGTGTGCGAGTGGACCCTCGACATGAGGTCGGTGAAATCCCCAAATTCCACAAATAAGCGGACACGAAGATACGGTAGTGCAATGTGTCGTCTATTCAGCCACTGTACAGCATGCCATTGTAACCGGAATTCCGAACTTGAATTTCCCGATAAGACAATTATATCAGCTCGGTCGCTCCTCGACCGGCTGTAAACTTAACGATCACATAATACTACTAAATTGCACACCGATCCGTTACACTTTATTAATAAATAATCCACATTTTGGTGACAAGTCGGTAACGTGCCGTGGCCTGTCGACCCTCTGGAGTTCAAATCTTAAACTATTCCGGGAGAAAAGATGAAACTGTACATAGCCAGTCGATTATAATGAACTGACTCCAATTTACCCGGGGTAATATGAAACATCAATAACTTTGTTAGGAAAATAATTATTTATAAAACAAAAGTTATTATTTTCATAACAATTTACCCGTTCTCGCGTAAATGTTTGCCCCCAAACATTCATAGTTCCTACACTAACAGAAAGCTTGACAAATTTATTTGGTCCAACCGGTTCCTAAAAAAAATAATCATAAAAACAATTGTGAAACATACACAAAATGATAAAAATCAAGATTAGATCAAGTTAGATTGATAATAAATTATGTTAGACAAAATAATATGGCTTAATCTATAACAAGATGAGTAGAATGGTATGAGAATAGAAAGTCAATAAGCACCCACAGCATTGAGGATACTGGGTTTTTATATATCGACTGAATGCCAAACTTGTTATTCTCATGTCATATTGACAAATCATACATTTTGAAATTCACTCAGTGAGAAAAAAAAAATTATATATGCACAAGGCATCACTTTTCCCATCAGTAGGACATTTTACCAACTTAGGTATCACTTTTATGGTGTTTAACCAACCTTCACTTTCACTGAACTTTAATGATAATAAAAACTGCCTGCTCTAACTTGGTCATACAGATGAAAGAAAATAATAATAAGAATACATTGTTATTTCAGTGTTATTTATTCTGCTTGTTTTGTTTGGCTTTGTACATAATGGCATTTTTTTATAGTTACATTTTGTTTTTACAATTGAATTTTCGTTACTGTGATTACAGTTGAAATTTGTTTATTGTAATTACAATTTAAATTTAGTTATTATGATTACAATTAAAATTTAGTTATTGTGGTTACAATTGAAAATTATTGACGAGACATTTTTCCGTTAATAGTCTGTATTATTTATGAGAATTGTGATAGAATTATTTTATATATAATAATTTATGTGAGTGCATGGCACGAACTTTTTGATACATATATTTTGAATGAATGAAATTTTTTATATTTCGAATGGGCTTAAACTTTGTTTATGAGTGGCTCTTTTCACGAGCATAACGTACGACAGAATAAAGGCGTGAATGTTTATAATTGAGACTTGTTATATTTGAGAATAATAGCGTGATTTCCCATAAATCACTACAAATAGTATCGTGTGAAAGAGAACATACAACTCGATTTCAAATAGAGTTTATGAATTTTATGTGTTAAGTGTTGTGTTAGGGTTGATCATCAACCTCAAAGAACAACCCGAACCACTCAAATATATATCTCACTACGAAATACTAACGTACGTACATAGATCATAGGACAACAGGCCTTTCGCCTCCTGCAGGAAAAACTGTCCACAGGCAACGAATCCCCCGCCTTCCAACTGATGATGCAGTACAGTGTTCCGTACTTGAACCAGCAGCTCAAGTAAAATGATCAGACAGCAAGCTTCTCTCGCCCTCTGTCTGTCATGTCTGGTGAACGTGATCGACTCCGGATCGATACGTTGTGGTTGGGGTACAAACCCATCCTCACCATTCGGAACTCATGGACCTAATGGATGGCGAGTTGATACCAGGACCCAGTTGATCAGACCGAATATACCTCCATCAACTCCCTCCAATGATAACATTGCGTCATCGTCCATACATATAAAAAAAATTGTAATTTTTTTTTTATAAATTCTCTAAGTCTGACACGTTGCTTGTAAATTGTCCTTTATACGCAAAAATTGATAGTAAATATCGAATTATTCCTCGTGTCACCGTTGACATTTACGTTATTGAACTTAAATTCAAAACAATTATCCAAATTGTAAGTATAATTGATGATGATGATGCCCTTGATTTAGAAATAACAAGTTGTTATTTTATTTTATGTTGTTGTTGTTGTGTATTGTTATACGTTTATAAGACAGTTGTTTGAAATTGTAAATGTAAAACATTATTGTAATTTTTGTAATTGTTGAAATTGTTTTGATTGTTGTTTAAAACTAGGTTGTTTACAATTGTTTTGACAGATAATGTCAATGTTGAAATCGTTTGATTTAAAAAAAAAAATGTTTAAATTGTATTATTATCGCCCGATTATATAATTTAAAACAACTGGATTCTAAGTTAATATTAGTATAATAGAAATAAAGACCATTTTCAAAACATCCAAAATTAAGAAAGAATCACAGAATAAACAAACATATGTTTACCAGTAATTGTGCAAATACTTGCTTGCGCAAAAACAAATACATGCAAAACACTAGCGGACATACGCATCGGATGTATTTATAATATAGGTTAATCAAATTTCATGTAATTGACTAGCCGAAAAAAGTACATGAAAATAAAAGTCCTTATATCAAAAGAAAACGGTTTCTTGAAGTTTGTTAGAGTGAAGAAAAAATAACAAAAAACCATTCACTTTATAATTCAACTGTTTTTATTTATGTTTTACAACTTTTTTCAAGGTTTAATCATGTTTTACCATCTACCGCCATATATTTGACTGGTTTTCAAGGATGTTTTCCAAATTTTACTATGTTTTTCATGGTTTTATCACATAGTACGATATTTTACGTCTTCCGTCATATATTTGATTGTTTCTACGGTTTTTAAGGTTTTTAATGATCTTTTGCAATATTTTACTATGTTTTTAAAGGTATAGCATGTTTTTCGCTGTTTTACCGTATTCCGCCATAAATTTGACTACATTAAACGGTTTTAACTGATGTTGTATCATATTTTACGACGATTACCAAGGATAAACCAATTTATCGGCATATGTTAAAGGTATTCTATTATTTTTTATGAGTTGATTTTCAAAGTTTCAAGGTCCTAACATATTTTTCCGTCCTCCAACCACCAAGAATTTCTAGGTTTTACCACAGATTACCAATCATTTCTCTGTTTTACCATCGTTTATTCCATTTTTACCGTCTTTTACCTTATTTAGTATGTTTATTATTTTATAATGGAAGATGGTGAAACGATGGTGGTGCATAAGAGCTTGAAATTTCGATAATTCATAGAAAATCATTATAAGACGTGGTAAATATGGTAAAACACAGTAAAAAAGGTACAACATGTGTTTTTGAAGACTTCCGCCATATTTTTGACTAAGTTGAACTGTTTTTAAAGTTTTTTTTACCATATTTTTCTATGTTTTTTATGGTTTTGTCATATTTAATTTACGGTTATTATGTTTTACGGTTTTAAATGATGTTTTACCATTTACTTTCCTGGTTTTTAATGACTTTTCTGAATATTATTTTCAAGGTTTATTATGTTTTACGATGTGAAACGTTTTCCGTCATATATTTGACAAGTTTTTACGGTTTTAAATGATTTTTTCAATATTTGACCATGTTTTTCAAGGTTCAGCATGCCGTTTGCTGTTTTAGAGTCTTTTGCCATACATTTGACTAAATTTAACGCTTTTCAATGATATTCTGCAACATTTTACGACCATTAATGAATGAATCGGAATTTTTTTACAATTTTATTATTTTTGTGAGTTACTTGCGGACGAGGCCTTTTTAAAAATAACTTTTCAAGGTTTTACCACAATTCACCGTCTTCCAAGTTGTACGGTGTTTTACGTCTTTCGTCTTATTTGATTGTTTCTACGGTTTTTAATAATTTTTTGCAATATTTTTCAAGGTTTAGCATAGTGTTTGCTGTTTTACCGTCATCCGCCATACATTTGACTAGACTAAACGGTTTTAAACCTATTAATCGGCATATTTCTACGGAATTCTATATGATTCTAGTAGGTGGTGAAATAATTCGTATGTAGATAAAAGGTTGAAATTTTGATACTTCATTATAAGACGTGGTAAATATGGTAAAACTTAGAAAAAAATAGTGAAACATGTGTTTTACAAGTCTTCCGCCATATTTTTGACTGATTTTTAAAGATCTTTAGCAATATTTTACTATTTTTTTAAGGTTTAGCAGGTTGTTCGCTGTTTTACCGTGTCTCGCCAAACATTTGATACATAAAACAGTTTTAAATGACGTCGTACCGTCTTTTACGACGATTTACTAGGATAAACCAATTAATCAGCATACTTTTAAGGTAGTCCATTATTTTTAGTAGTGAATTGCGGACGAAGCCTTTTTTTACCATAATTTGATCAGATTTTCAAGGTTTTACCATATTTTACCGTCTTTCACCATACATTTTGGCGTTTTTACCGTTTTTATGAGTTTTTTACAAAGTTAAACCTGATTACACTATTTTTTACCGTATTTCAACGTCTTCCACCATACGTTCCTCTGTTTTACCATCGTTCTTTTATATTCTACCTTTTTTCACTATTTTTTACCGTATTTCACCGACTGTTTCTGTCCGAGACCACACGTTTCTCTGTTTTACCGTATTTTATCCAATTTTACAATTTTTACCGGGTTTTACATTATTTTAGCACATGTTATTATTCTTCGAAGTGTTTTTCTATATTCGACCTTTTTTCACTATTTTTTTACCGTATTTTATCCAATTCCAAATTTTTTACCGTGTTTACATTATTTTAGCCAATGTTATCATTCTTCACAATGTTTTTCTATATTTGACCTTTTTTCACTATTTTTTTACCGTATTTTAACGTCTTCCACCATACGTTTCTCTTTTTTACCATTTTAATCCGATTTTAGAATTTTTGCCGTGTTTTACATTATTTTGACACGTTTTATCATTTTTCACATTGTTTTTCTATATTCGACCATTTTCACTATTTTTTACCGTATTTCACCGTCTGCCATCAGACGTTTCTACGTTTTACCATCTTTTATCCCATTTTAGTATTTTTTACCGCGATTTACATTATTTTAGCACGTGTTGTCATTCTTCACAATGTTTTACAATGTTAAACCTGTTTTCACTATTTTTACCGTATTTTACTGTATTCCACCAAAATTTTATCATTTTTAAAGTATTTTTTCCAATATTAGCATTTTTACCGTGTTTTACATTATTTTGGCACATTTTATCATTCTACACAGTGTTTTTCTATATTTGACCTTTTTTACTATTTTTTACCGTATTTCACCGTTTACCACTACATTTTTCTCTGTTTTACCATCTTTAATCCAATTTTAGCATTTTTTCCATGTTTTACATTATTTTAGCACATGTTGTCATTCTTCACAATGTTTTACTACGTTAAACCTGTTTTCACTATTTTTACCGTATTTTACTGTATTCCACCAAAATTTTATCATTTTTAAAGTATTTTTTCCATATTAGCATTTTTATCGTGTTTTACATTATTTTGGCAAATTTTATCATTCTACACAGTAGATTTTCTATATTTGACCTTTTTTTACTGTCCGATCGGACATTTCAATGTCCCATCGGACATTTATAGTATCCGATAGGACATTTCTAGTGTCCCATCGGACATTTCTTGTGTCCGATCGGACATTTCTAGTGTCCGATAGGACATTTCTAGCTATCTATTAGATAGCTATATTTTATGAGTTAATTGCGGACGAGGCCTTTTTTACCATAATTTAATCATATTTTCAAGGTTTTACTACAATTCACCGTCTTCCACCATAAATTTGTATGTTTTACCACAATCCACAGTCTTCCACCAAACATTTGTTTGTTTCACCACATTTTACGATAGTGGTGAATAAAAGCTTGAAATTTCGATAATTCATTGAAAATCATTATAAGACGTGGTAAATATGGTAAAACACAGTAAAAAGGGTACAACATGTGTTTTTCAAGTGTTCCGCCGTACTTTTGACTAAGTTCGACGGTATTTAGAGTTTTTTACCAAGTTTTTCGTGGTTTACGATGTTTTACGGTTTTAATGATGGTTTACCATATACTTTACTGGTTTTGAGTGATGTTTTTTAAATTTTAGTTTTTCAAGGTCATATTCATCATGTTAAATGTCTTTCTTCATATATTTGACTAGTTTTTACGGTTTTTAATATTTTTTTGCAATATTTGACTATGTTTTTAAAGGTTCAGCATGCTGTTTGCTGTTTTAGAGTCTTCTGCCATAAATTTGACTACATTAAACGGTTTTAAATAATATTGTACCATATTTTACGACCATTATTCAATTAATCGGAGTATTTTTACGGTAATCTATCATTTTTATGAGTTAATTGTGGACGGATCCTTTTTTACGTTAATTTAATCAGATTTTCAAGGTTTTACAACATTTTATCATCTATTACGAACCTTTTTTTTATTTTCCAACTTTTATCCCATTTTTACCGTGTTTTACGTTATTTTAGCACGTGTTATCATTTTTTACAGTGTTGAGCCATGCTGGACTTTTTTTTACTATTTTTTCCGTCTTTCACCATACATTTTCTCTATTTTCCCGTTTTTTTCCCATTATATCATTTTTACCGTGTTTTACGTTATTTTAGCAAGTGTTATCATTTTTTACACTGTTGAGCCATGCTGGACTTTTTTTTACTATTTTTTCCGTCTTTCACCATACATTTTCTCTGTTTTGCCGTTTTTTTTCCCATTATATCATTTTTACCGTGTTTTACGTTATTTTAGCATGTGTTATCATTTTTTACAGTGTTGAGCCATGCTGGACTTTTTTTTACTATTTATTCCGTCTTCCACCATATATTTTCTCTGTTTTGCCGTTTTAGTTGACGATTTCCGACCTTTTTACAAAAGTTTAATAATGATTTATCACATTTTCAAGCTCTCATCAACGTATACGGACATAGAAAATGAACGATCGGACCTTGCAAATGTTCCATCGAACAAGGGAAATGTCGAGTCGGACACTAAGAATACATTTTTTATCGTGGGAAGCCTAGTTTTTATGGCCATTATATATATTTCACTGATTTTTAGCGTTTTTTTTTCAATATTTCCGATGTTTTTCATTTTTTTACACATTTTATTGATTTTTTTTAAGTTTCACCTAATTTCACCAAATAACGAGGTAAAATAAATCAAAACATTGTTTAATATGATGAAACGTGTTAAGATACTAACAAACTTCACAACACGAGCACAAGTAGAAAAACGAGGCAAAACATGATAACGCAAGGTGTTGTTTAGAATTCTTAACCATATTTCACCGAATAACGAAGTAAAACTCATAAAAACATGGGTCAATATGACGAAACGTGGTAAGATACTATAAAACGTCATAACATTTGAAAAACGTGGCGAAATGTGATAAAACGAGATAAACCATCGTAAAATATGATAAAAGATGTAAAACGTAGTTAAATTTATGGTGGAAGATGGTGTAACTATTCGAACGTGGATAAAAGCTTGAAAATTTGATAATTCATTGAAAATTATTCAGAGACGTGGTTAATATGGTAATACAAAGTAAAAAAACTGACAACATATGTTTTTCAAGTCTTTCGCCATGCTTTTGACTACGTTTAACTGTTTTTAGAGATATTTTAACATATTTTACTATGGTTTTATCATATTTTACGATTTTTTACCTTTTTTATTTATGTTCTACCATATTTCACAATGTTTTACGATGTTTCAACATCTACCGCCATATAATTGACTGGTTTTTATATGATGTTTTCCAAATTTTACTATGTTTTTCATGGTTTTATCAAGTTGTACGGTGTTTTACGTCTTTCGTCTTATTTGATTGTTTCTACGGTTTTTAATAATTTTTTGCAATATTTTTCTAGGTTTAGCATAGTGTTTGCTGTTTTAACGTCATCCGC
>JAIUSX010000653.1:0-35382 GCA_026573805.1 Hesperophylax magnus
CTCTAAATGTGCCCATAAAAATAATGATTTTTCCACAAAAGCTTCTTCATGCAGATTTCGCTTCAGACCATGTTTCTTACTTAAATTCTAAAATTTCAGTCCGTTGAGTGCCATAGAGCCTGAGAAAACGACTTTCAGAGTTCGAACCCAAGTCTCCAAATGTGCCCGTAAAAATAAATATTTTTCCACAAATGCTACTTTTCGCAGATTTGAAAATTTATTTCGCTTAAGACTATGATATATAGTACGATTCTCAAATTTCAGTCCGTTCTGCGCCATTGAGCCCGAGAAAACGACTCTCAAATTTCGAACCCAAGTCTCTAAATGTGGCCATAAAAATAATGTTTTTTTTTTTACAAATGCTTCTTACTGCAGATTTTCAGTTTGATTTCGCTTTAGATCATGTTTCTTAGTACAATTCTAAAATTGCAGTCCATTGAGTGCCATAGAGCCTGAGAAAACGACTCTCAGAGTTCGAACCCAAGTCTCTAAATGTGCCCATAAAAATAATGATTTTTCCACAAATATTTCTTAATGCAGATGTTCAGTGTGATTTCGCTTAAGACTATGTTTCTTAATACGATTCTGAAATTTCAATCCGTTCTGCGCCATAGAGTCTGAGAAAACGACTCTCAAAGTTCGAACCTAAGTCTCTAAATGTGCCCATAAAAATAATGTTTTTTCCACAAATGCTTCTTAATGCAGATTTTCAGTGTGATTTCGCTTTAGATCATGTTTCTTAGTACAATTCTAAAATTGCAGTCCGTTGAGTGCCATAGAGCCTGAGAAAACGACTCTCAGAGTTCGAACCCAAGTCTCTAAATGTGCCCATAAAAATAATGATTTTTCCACAAATATTTCTTTTAAAATGCTTTTTAATGCAGATTTTCAGTGTGATTTCGCTTAAGATCATGTTTCTTAGTACAATTTTAAAATTGGTAGTCCGCTTAGTTCCATAGAGCCTGAGAAAACGACTCTCAAAGTTCGAACCCAAGTCACCAAATGTGCCCATAAAAATAATGATTTTTCCACAAAAGCTTCTTCATGCAGATTTCGCTTCAGACCATGTTTCTTACTACAATTCTAAAATTTCAGTCCGTTGAGTGCCATAGTGCCTTAGAAAACGACTTTCAGAGTTCAAACCCAAGTCTCCAAATGTGCCCATAAAAGTTAATATTTTTCCACAAATGCTACTTTTCGCAGATTTGAAAATTTATTTCTCTTAAGACTATGATATATAGTACGATTCTCAAATTTCAGTCCGTTCTGCGCCATAGATCCCGAGAAAACGACTCTCAAAGTTCGAACCCAAGTCTCTAAATGTGGCCATAAAAATAATGTTTTTTCTACAAATGCTTATTAATGCAGATTATGAGTGTGATTTTGCTTAAGACCATGTTTCTTAGTACGATTCTGAAATTTCAATCCGTTCTGCGCTATAGAGCCTGAGAAAACGACTCTCAAAGTTCGAACCTAAGTCTCTAAATGTGCCCATAAAAATAATGATTTTTCCACAAATATTTCTTAATGCAGATGTTCAGTGTGATTTCGCTTAAGATCATGTTTCTTAGTACAATTTTAAAATTGTAGTCCGCTGAGTTCCATAGAGCCTGAGAAAACGACTCTCAAAGTTCGAACCCAAGTCACCAAATGTGCCCATAAAAATAATGATTTTTCCAAAAATGCTTCTTAATGGAGATTTTCAGTGTGATTTCGCTTAAGACTATGTTTCTTAGTACAATTCTAAAATATCAGTCCGTTGAGTGCCATAGAGCCTGAAAAAACGACTCCTAGAGTTCGAAACCAAGTCTCCAAATGTCCCCGTATAAATCAATATTTTTCCACAAATGCTACTTTTCGCAGATTTGTAAATTGATTTCACTTAAGACTATGATATCTACTACGATTCACAAATTTCACTCCGTTCTGCGCCATTCTGAGATAACGACTCTCAAAGTTCGAATCCAAGACTCTAAATGTGCCCATAAAAATAAAGTTTTTTCCACAAATGCTTCTTAATGCAGATTTTCAGTGTGATTTCGCTTAAGACCATGTTTCTTAGTACGATTCTGAAATTTCAATCCGTTCTGCGCTATAGAGCCTGAGAAAACGACTCTCAAAGTTCGAACCCAAGTCTCTAAATGTGCCCATAAAAATAATGTTTTTTCCACAAATGCTTCTTAATGCAGATTTTCAGTGTGATTTTGCTTAAGATCATGTTTCTTAGTACAATTCTAAAATTGCAGTCCGTTGAGTGCCATAGAGCCTGAGAAAACGACTCTCAAAGTTCGAACCCAAGTCTCTAAATGTGGCCATAAAAATAATGTTTTTTCCACAAATGCTTATTAATGCAGATTATCAGTGTGATTTCGTTTAAGACCATGTTTCTTAGTACGATTCTGAAATTTCAATCCGTTCTGCGCCATAGAGCCTGAGAAAACGACTGTCAAAGTTCGAACCTAAGTCTCTAAATGTGCCCATAAAAATCATGATTTTTCCAAAAATGCTTCTTAATGGAGATTTTCAGTGTGATTTCGCTTAAGACCATGTTTCTTAGTACAATTCTAAAATTTTAGTCCGTTGAGTTCCATAGAGCCTGAGAAAACGACTCTCAGAGTTCGAACCCAAGTCTCTAAATGTGCCCATAAAAATAATGTTTTTTCCACAAATGCTTTTTAATGCAGATTTTCAGTGTGATTTCGCTTAAGATCATGTTTCTTAGTACGATTCTCAAATTTCAGTCCGTTCTGCGCCATTGAGCCCGAGAAAACGACTCTCAAATTTCGAACCCAAGTCTCTAAGTGTGGCCATAAAAATAATGTTTTTTCCACAAATGCTTCTTACTGCAGATTTTCAGTGTGATTTCGCTTTAGATCATGTTTCTTAGTACAATTCTAAAATTGCAGTCCATTGAGTGCCATAGAGCCTGAGAAAACGACTCTCAGAGTTCGAACCCAAGTCTCTAAATGTGCCCATAAAAATAATGATTTTTCCACAAAAGCTTCTTCATGCAGATTTCGCTTCAGACCATGTTTCTTACTTAAATTCTAAAATTTCAGTCCGTTGAGTGCCATAGAGCCTGAGAAAACGACTTTCAGAGTTCGAACCCAAGTCTCCAAATGTGCCCGTAAAAATAAATATTTTTCCACAAATGCTACTTTTCGCAGATTTGAAAATTTATTTCGCTTAGGACTATGATATATAGTACGATTCTCAAATTTCAGTCCGTTCTGCGCCATTGAGCCCGAGAAAACGACTCTCAAATTTCGAACCCAAGTCTCTAAATGTGGCCATAAAAATAATGTTTTTTCCACAAATGCTTCTTACTGCAGATTTTCAGTGTGATTTCGCTTTAGATCATGTTTCTTAGTACAATTCTAAAATTGCAGTCCATTGAGTGCCATAGAGCCTGAGAAAACGACTCTCAAAGTTCGAACCCAAGTCACCAAATGTGCCAATAAAAATAATGATTTTTCCACAAAAGCTTCTTCATGCAGATTTCGCTTCAGACCATGTTTCTTACTACAATTCTAAAATTTCAGTCCGTTGAGTGCCATAGAGCCTGAAAAAACGACTCCTAGAGTTCGAAACCAAGTCTCCAAATGTCCCCGTATAAATCAATATTTTTCCACAAATGCTACTTTTCGCAGATTTTTAAATTGATTTCACTTAAGACTATGATATCTACTACGATTCACAAATTTCACTCCGTTCTGGGCCATTCTGAGATAACGACTCTCAAAGTTCGAACCCAGGTCTCTAAATGTGCCCATAAAAATAATGTTTTTTCCACAAATGCTTTTTAATGCAGATTTTCAGTGTGATTTCGCTTTAGATCATGTTTCTTAGTACAATTCTAAATTTTCAGTCCGTTGAGTGCCATAGAGCCTGAAAAAACGACTCCTAGAGTTCGAAACCAAGTCTCCAAATGTCCCCGTATAAATCAATATTTTTCCACAAATGCTACTTTTCGCAGATTTGTAAATTGATTTCACTTAAGACTATGATATCTACTACGATTCACAAATTTCACTCCGTTCTGCGCCATTCTGAGATAACGACTCTCCAAGTTCGAACCCAAGTCTCTAAATGTGCCCATAAAAATAATGTTTTTTCCACAAATGCTTTTTAATGCAGATTTTCCGTGTGATTTCGCTTAAGATCATGTTTCTTAGTACAATTTTAAAATTGTAGTCCGCTGAGTTCCATAGAGCCTGAGAAAACGACTCTCAAAGTTCGAACCCAAGTCACCAAATGTGCCCATAAAAATAATGATTTTTCCACAAAAGCTTCTTCATGCAGATTTCGCTTCAGACCATGTTTCTTACTACAATTCTAAAATTTCAGTCCGTTGAGTGCCATAGTGCCTGAGAAAAAGACTTTCAGAGTTCAAACCCAAGTCTCCAAATGTGCCCATAAAAGTCAATAATTTTCCACAAATGCTACTTTTCGCAGATTTGAAAATTTATTTCGCTTAAGACTATGATATATAGTACGATTCTCAAATTTCAGTCCATTCTGCGCCATAGAGCCCGAGAAAACGACTTTCAAAGTTCGAACCCATGTCTCTAAATGTGGCCATAAAAATATTGTTTTGTCCACAAATGCTTATTAATGCAGATTATCAGTGTGATTTTGCTTAAGACCATGTTTCTTAGTACGATTCTGAAATTTCAATCCGTTCTGCGCCATAGAGCCTGAGAAAACGACTCTCAAAGTTCGAACCCAAGTCTCTAAATGTGGCCATAAAAATCATGATTTTTCCAAAAATGCTTCTTAATGGAGATTTTCAGTGTGATTTCGCTTAAGATCATGTTTCTTAGTACAATTCTAAATTTTCAGTCCGTTGAGTGCCATAGAGCCTGAAAAAACGACTCCTAGAGTTTGAAACCAAGTCTCCAAATGTCCCCGTATAAATCAATATTTTTCCACAAATGCTACTTTTCGCAGATTTGTAAATTGATTTCACTTAAGACTATGATATCTACTACGATTCACAAATTTCACTCCGTTCTGCGCCATTCTGAGATAACGACTCTCAAAGTTCGAACCCAAGTCGCTAAATGTGCCCATAAAAATAATGTTTTTTCCACAAATGCTTTTTAATGCAGATTTTCAGTGTGATTTCGCTTAAGATCATGTTTCTTAGTACAATTCTAAAATTTTAGTCCGTTGAGTTCCATAGAGCCTGAGAAAACGACTCTCAGAGTTCGAACCCAAGTCTCTAAATGTGCCCATAAAAATAATGTTTTTTCCACAAATGCTTCTTAATACAGATTTTCAGTGTGATTTCGCTTTAGATCATGTTTCTTAGTACAATTCTAAAATTGCAGTCCGTTGAGTGCCATAGAGCCTGAGAAAACGACTCTCAGAGTTCGAACCCAAGTCTCTAAATGTGCCCATAAAAATAATGATTTTTCCACAAATATTTCTTTTAAAATGCTTTTTAATGCAGATTTTCAGTGTGATTTCGCTTAAGATCATGTTTCTTAGTACAATTTTAAAATTGTAGTCCGCTGAGTTCCATAGAGCCTGAGCAAACGACTCTCAAAGTTCGAACCCAAGTCACCAAATGTGCCCATAAAAATAATGATTTTTCCACAAAAGCTTCTTCATGCAGATTTCGCTTCAGACCATGTTTCTTACTACAAATTCTAAAATTTCAGTCCGTTGAGTGCCATAGTGCCTTAGAAAACGACTTTCAGAGTTCAAACCCAAGTCTCCAAATGTGCCCATAAAAGTTAATATTTTTCCACAAATGCTACTTTTCGCAGATTTGAAAATTTATTTCTCTTAAGACTATGATATATAGTACGATTCTCAAATTTCAGTCCGTTCTGCGCCATAGATCCCGAGAAAACGACTCTCAAAGTTCGAACCCAAGTCTCTAAATGTGGCCATAAAAATAATGTTTTTTCTACAAATGCTTATTAATGCAGATTATGAGTGTGATTTTGCTTAAGACCATGTTTCTTAGTACGATTCTGAAATTTCAATCCGTTCTGCGCTATAGAGCCTGAGAAAACGACTCTCAAAGTTCGAACCTAAAATTCTAAATGTGCCCATAAAAATCATGATTTTTCCAAAAATGCTTCTTAATGGAGATTTTCAGTGTGATTTCGCTTAAGACCATGTTTCTTAGTACAATTCTAAAATATCAGTCCGTTGAGTGCCATAGAGCCTGAAAAAACGACTCCTAGAGTTCGAAACCAAGTCTCCAAATGTCCCCGTATAAATCAATATTTTTCCACAAATGCTACTTTTCGCAGATTTGTAAATTGATTTCACTTAAGACTATGATATCTACTACGATTCACAAATTTCACTCCGTTCTGCGCCATTCTGAGATAACGACTCTCAAAGTTCGAATCCAGGTCTCTAAATGTGCCCATAAAAATAATGTTTTTTCCACAAATGCTTCTTAATGCAGATTTTCAGTGTGATTTCGCTTTAGATCATGTTTCTTAGTACAATTCTAAAATTGCAGTCCGTTGAGTGCCATAGAGCCTGAGAAAACGACTCTCAGAGTTCGAACCCAAGTCTCTAAATGTGCCCATAAAAATAATGATTTTTCCACAAATATTTCTTTTAAAATGCTTTTTAATGCAGATTTTCAGTGTGATTTCGGTTAAGATCATGTTTCTTAGTACAATTTTAAAATTGTAGTCCGCTGAGTTCCATAGAGCCTGAGAAAAAGACTTTCAGAGTTCAAACCCAAGTCTCCAAATGTGCCCATAAAAGTCAATAATTTTCCACAAATGCTACTTTTCGCAGATTTGAAAATTTATTTCGCTTAAGACTATGATATATAGTACGATTCTCAAATTTCAGTCCGTTCTGCGCCATAGATCCCGAGAAAACGACTCTCAAAGTTCGAACCCAAGTCTCTAAATGTGGCCATAAAAATAATGTTTTTTCTACAAATGCTTATTAATGCAGATTATGAGTGTGATTTTGCTTAAGACCATGTTTCTTAGTACGATTCTGAAATTTCAATCCGTTCTGCGCTATAGAGCCTGAAAAAACGACTCCTAGAGTTCGAAACCAAGTCTCCAAATGTCCCCGTATAAATCAATATTTTTCCACAAATGCTACTTTTCGCAGATTTGTAAATTGATTTCACTTAAGACTATGATATCTACTACGATTCACAAATTTCACTCCGTTCTGCGCCATTCTGAGATAACGACTCTCAAAGTTCGAATCCAAGTCTCTAAATGTGCCCATAAAAATAATGTTTTTTCCACAAATGCTTCTTAATGCAGATTTTCAGTGTGATTTTGCTTAAGATCATGTTTCTTAGTACAATTCTAAAATTTCAATCCGTTCTGCGCTATAGAGCCTGAGAAAACGACTCTCAAAGTTCGAACCTAAGTTTCTAAATGTGCCCATAAAAATCATGATTTTTCCAAAAATGCTTCTTAATGCAGATTTTCAGTGTGATTTCGCTTAAGATCATGTTTCTTAGTACGATTCTCAAATTTCAGTCCGTTCTGCGCCATTGAGCCCGAGAAAACGACTCTCAAAGTTCGAACCCAAGTCTCTAAATGTGCCCATAAAAATAATGATTTTTCCACAAAAGCTTCTTCATGCAGATTTCGCTTCAGACCATGTTTCTTACTTAAATTCTAAAATTTCAGTCCGTTGAGTGCCATAGAGCCTGAGAAAACGACTTTCAGAGTTCGAACCCAAGTCTCCAAATGTGCCCGTAAAAATAAATATTTTCCACAAATGCTACTTTTCGCAGATTTGAAAATTTATTTCGCTTAAGACTATGATATATACTACGATTCACAAATTTCACTCCGTTCTGCGCCATTCAGAGATAACGACTCTCAAAGTTCGAATCCAAGTCTCTAAATGTGCCCATAAAAATAATGTTTTTTCCACAAATGCTTCTTAATGCAGATTTTCAGTGTGATTTTGCTTAAGATCATGTTTCTTAGTACAATTCTAAAATATCAGTCCGTTGAGTGCCATAGAGCCTGAAAAAACGACTCCTAGAGTTCGAAACCAAGTCTCCAAATGTCCCCGTATAAATCAATATTTTTCCACAAATGCTACTTTTCGCAGATTTGTAAATTGATTTCACTTAAGACTATGATATCTACTACGATTCACAAATTTCACTCCGTTCTGCGCCATTCTGAGATAACGACTCTCAAAGTTCGAATCCAAGTCTCTAAATGTGCCCATAAAAATAATGTTTTTTCCACAAATGCTTCTTAATGCAGATTTTCAGTGTGATTTCGCTTAAGATCATGTTTCTTAGTACGATTCTCAAATTTCAGTCCGTTCTGCGCCATTGAGCCCGAGAAAACGACTCTCAAAGTTCGAACCCAAGTCTCTAAATGTGCCCATAAAAATAATGATTTTTCCACAAAAGCTTCTTCATGCAGATTTCGCTTCAGACCATGTTTCTTACTTAAATTCTAAAATTTCAGTCCGTTGAGTGCCATAGAGCCTGAAAAAACGACTCCTAGAGTTCGAAACCAAGTCTCCAAATGTCCCCGTATAAATCAATATTTTTCCACAAATGCTACTTTTCGCAGATTTGTAAATTGATTTCACTTAAGACTATGATATCTACTACGATTCACAAATTTCACTCCGTTCTGCGCCATTCTGAGATAACGACTCTCAAAGTTCGAATCCAAGTCTCTAAATGTGCCCATAAAAATAATGTTTTTTCCACAAATGCTTCTTAATGCAGATTTTCAGTGTGATTTCGCTTAAGATCATGTTTCTTAGTACGATTCTCAAATTTCAGTCCGTTCTGCGCCATTGAGCCCGAGAAAACGACTCTCAAAGTTCGAACCCAAGTCTCTAAATGTGCCCATAAAAATAATGATTTTTCCACAAAAGCTTCTTCATGCAGATTTCGCTTCAGACCATGTTTCTTACTTAGATTCTAAAATTTCAGTCCGTTGAGTGCCATAGAGCCTGAGAAAACGACTTTTAGAGTTCGAACCCAAGTCTCCAAATGTGCCCGTAAAAATAAATATTTTTCCACAAATGCTACTTTTCGCAGATTTGAAAATTTATTTCGCTTAAGACTATGATATATAGTACGATTCTCAAATTTCAGTCCGTTCTGCGCCATTGAGCCCGAGAAAACGACTCTCAAATTTCGAACCCAAGTCTCTAAATGTGGCCATAAAAATAATGTTTTTTCCACAAATGCTTCTTACTGCAGATTTTCAGTGTGATTTCGCTTTAGATCATGTTTCTTAGTACAATTCTAAAATTGCAGTCCATTGAGTGCCATAGAGCCTGAGAAAACGACTCTCAAAGTTCGAACCCAAGTCACCAAATGTGCCAATAAAAATAATGATTTTTCCACAAAAGCTTCTTCATGCAGATTTCGCTTCAGACCATGTTTCTTACTACAATTCTAAAATTTCAGTCCGTTGAGTGCCATAGTGCCTGAGAAAACGACTTTCAGAGTTCAAACCCAAGTCTCCAAATGTGCCCATAAAATTCAATATTTTTCCACAAATGCTACTATTCGCAGATTTGAAAATTTATTTCGCTTAAGACTATGATATATAGTACGATTCTCAAATTTCAGTCCGTTCTGCGCTATAGAGCCCGAGAAAACGACTCTCAAAGTTCGAACCCAAGTCTCTAAATGTGGCCATAAAAATAATGTTTTTTCCACAAATGCTTATTAATGAAGATTATCAGTGTGATTTTGCTTAAGACCATGTTTCTTAGTACGATTCTGAAATTTCAATCCGTTCTGCGCCATAGAGCCTGAGAAAACGACTCTCAAAGTTCGAACCTAAGTCTCTAAATGTGCCCATAAAAATCATGATTTTTCCAAAAATGCTTCTTAATGAAGATTTTCAGTGTGATTTCGCTTAAGACCATGTTTCTTAGTACAATTCTAAAATTTCAGTCCGTTGAGTGCCATAGAGCCTGAAAAAACGACTCCTAGAGTTCGAAACCAAGTCTCCAAATGTCCCCGTATAAATCAATATTTTTCCACAAATGCTACTTTTCGCAGATTTGTAAATTGATTTCACTTAAGACTATGATATCTACTACGATTCACAAATTTCACTCCATTCTGCGCCATTTAGAGATAACGACTCTCAAAGTTCGAACCCAAGTCTCTAAATGTGCCCATAAAAATAATGTTTTTTCCACAAATGCTTTTTAATGCAGATTTTCAGTGTGATTTCGCTTAAGTTCATGTTTCTTAGTACAATTCTAAAATTTTAGTCCGTTGAGTTCCATAGAGCCTGAGAAAACGACTCTCAGAGTTCGAACCCAAATCTCTAAATGTGCCCATAAAAATAATCTTTTTTCCACAAATGCTTTTTAATGCAGATTTTCAGTGTGATTTCGCTTAAGATCATGTTTCTTAGTACAATTCTAAAATTTTAGACCGTTGAGTTCCATAGAGCCTGAGAAAACGACTCTCAGAGTTCGAACCCAAGTCTCTAAATGTGCCCATAAAATAATATTTTTTCCACAAATGCTTCTTAATGCAGATTTTCAGTGTGATTTCGCTTTAGATCATGTTTCTTAGTACAATTCTAAAATTGCAGTCCGTTGAGTGCCATAGAGCCTGAGAAAACGACTCTCAGAGTTCGAACCCAAGTCTCTAAATGTGCCCATAAAAGTAATGATTTTTCCACAAATGCTACTTTTCGCAGATTTGTAAATTGATTTCACTTAAGACTATGATATCTACTACGATTCACAAATTTCACTCCGTTCTGCGCCATTTAGAGATAACGACTCTCAAAGTTCGAACCCAAGTCTCTAAATGTGCCCATAAAAATAATGTTTTTTCCACAAATGCTTTTTAATGCAGATTTTCAGTGTGATTTCGCTTAAGTTCATGTTTCTTAGTACAATTCTAAAATTTTAGTCCGTTGAGTTCCATAGAGCCTGAGAAAACGACTCTCAGAGTTCGAACCTAAGTCTCTAAATGTGCCCATAAAAATCATGATTTTTCCAAAAATGCTTCTAAATGGAGATTTTTAGTGTGATTTCGCTTAAGACCATGTTTCTTAGTACAATTCTAAAATTTTAGTCCGTTGAGTTCCATAGAGCCTGAGAAAACGACTCTCAGAGTTCGAACCCAAGTCTCTAAATGTGCCCATAAAAATAATGTTTTTTCCACAAATGCTTTTTAATGCAGATTTTCAGTGTGATTTCGCTTAAGATCATGTTTCTTAGTACGATTCTCAAATTTCAGTCCGTTCTGCGCCATTGAGCCCGAGAAAACGACTCTCAAATTTCGAACCCAAGTCTCTAAATGTGGCCATAAAAATAATGTTTTTTCCACAAATGCTTCTTACTGCAGATTTTCAGTGTGATTTCGCTTTAGATCATGTTTCTTAGTACAATTCTAAAATTGCAGTCCATTGAGTGCCATAGAGCCTGAGAAAACGACTCTCAGAGTTCGAACCCAAGTCTCTAAATGTGCCCATAAAAATAATGATTATTCCACAAAAGCTTCTTCATGCAGATTTCGCTTCAGACCATGTTTCTTACTTAAATTCTAAAATTTCAGTCCGTTGAGTGCCATAGAGCCTGAGAAAACGACTTTCAGAGTTCGAACCCAAGTCTCCAAATGTGCCCGTAAAAATAAATATTTTTCCACAAATGCTACTTTTCGCAGATTTGAAAATTTATTTCGCTTTAGACTATGATATATAGTACGATTCTCAAATTTCAGTCCGTTCTGCGCCATTGAGCCCGAGAAAACGACTCTCAAATTTCGAACCCAAGTCTCTAAATGTGGCCATAAAAATAATGTTTTTTCCACAAATGCTTCTTACTGCAGATTTTCAGTGTGATTTCGCTTTAGATCATGTTTCTTAGTACAATTCTAAAATTGCAGTCCATTGAGTGCCATAGAGCCTGAGAAAACGACTCTCAAAGTTCGAACCCAAGTCACCAAATGTGCCAATAAAAATAATGATTTTTCCACAAAAGCTTCTTCATGCAGATTTCGCTTCAGACCATGTTTCTTACTACAATTCAAAAATTTCAGTCCGTTGAGTGCCATAGTGTCTGAGAAAACGACTTTCAGAGTTCAAACCCAAGTCTCCAAATGTGCCCATAAAAGTCAATATTTTTCCACAAATGCTACTTTTCGCAGATTTGAAAATTTATTTCGCTTAAGTCTATGATATATAGTACGATTCTCAAATTTCAGTCCGTTCTGCGCCATAGAGCCCGAGAAAACGACTCTCAAAGTTCGAACCCAAGTCTCTAAATGTGGCCATAAAAATAATGTTTTTTCCACAAATGCTTATTAATGCAGATTATCAGTGTGATTTCGTTTAAGACCATGTTTCTTAGTACGATTCTGAAATTTCAATCCGTTCTGCGCCATAGAGCCTGAGAAAACGACTCTCAAAGTTCGAACCTAAGTCTCTAAATGTGCCCATAAAAATCATGATTTTTCCAAAAATGCTTCTTAATGGAGATTTTCAGTGTGATTTCGCTTAAGACCATGTTTCTTAGTACAATTCTAAAATTTCAATCCGTTGAGTGCCATAGAGCCTGAAAAAACGACTCCTACAGTTCGAAACCAAGTCTCCAAATGTCCCCGTATAAATCAATATTTTTCCACAAATGCTACTTTTCGCAGATTTGTAAATTGATTTCACTTAAGACTATGATATCTACTACGATTCACAAATTTCACTCCGTTCTGCGCCATAGAGCCTGAGAAAACGACTCTCAAAGTTCGAACCTAAGTCTCTAAATGTGCCCATAAAAATCATGATTTTTCCAAAAATGCTTTTTAATGCAGATTTTCAGTGTGATTTCGCTTAAGATCATGTTTCTTAGTACAATTTTAAAATTTAAGTCCGTTGAGTTCCATAGAGCTTGAGAAAACGTCTCTCAAAGTTCGAGCCCAAGTCTCTAAATAGGCCCATAAAAATTGTGATTTTTACACAAAAGCTTCTTTATGCAGATTTTCAAAATGTTTTTCTTCAGACAATCATTGTCAGTACGACAACAAAATTTCTGAACTTTCGGCGCCATAGAGCTAGAGAAAATGACTCTCAAAGTTCGAAACCAAGTCTATAAATAGGCCTATAAAAATAAAGATTTTTCCACAAAAGCTTTTTTATGCAGATTTTCATAATGATTTCGCTTCAGACTATGTTTCTTAGTACAATTCTAAAATTGCAGTCCGTTGAGTGCCATAGAGCCTGAGAAAACGACTCTCAGATTTCGAACCCAAGTCTCTTAATGTGCCCATAAAAATAATGATTTTTCCACAAATATTTCTTAATGCAGATTTTCAGTGTGATTTCGCTTAAGATCATGTTTCTTAGTACAATTTTAAAATTTTACTCCGTTTAATTCCATAGAGCCTGAGAAAACGACTCTCAAAGTTCGAAACCAAGTCTCTAAATGTGCCCATAAAAATAATGATTTTTCCACAAAAGCTTCTTCATGCAGATTTTCAGTGTGATTTCGCTTAAGATCATGTTTCTTAGTACAATTCTAAAATTGTTTCTTACTACAATTCTAAAATTTCAGTCCGTTGAGTGCCATAGAGCCTGAGATAACGACTCTCAAAGTTCGAACCCAAGTCGCTAAATGTGCCCATAAAAATAATGTTTTTTCAACAAATGCTTTTTAATGCAGATTTTCAGTGTGATTTCGCTTAATATCATGTTTCTTAGTACAATTCTAAAATTTTAGTCCGTTGAGTTCCATAGAGCCTGAGAAAACGACTCTCAGAGTTCGAACCCAAGTCTCTAAATGTGCCCATAAAAATAATGTTTTTTCCACAAATGCTTCTTAATGCAGATTTTCAGTGTGATTTCGCTTTAGATCATGTTTCTTAGTACAATTCTAAAATTGCAGTCCGTTGAGTGCCATAGAGCCTGAGAAAACGACTCTCAGAGTTCGAACCCAAGTCTCTAAATGTGCCCATAAAAATAATGATTTTTCCACAAATATTTCTTTTAAAATGCTTTTTAATGCAGATTTTCAGTGTGATTTCGCTTAAGATCATGTTTCTTAGTACAATTTTTAAATTGTAGTCCGCTGAGTTCCATAGAGCCTGAGAAAACGACTCTCAAAGTTCGAACCCAAGTCACCAAATGTGCCCATAAAAATAATGATTTTTCCACAAAAGCTTCTTCATGCAGATTTCGCTTCAGACCATGTTTCTTACTACAAATTCTAAAATTTCAGTCCGTTGAGTGCCATAGTGCTTTAGAAAACGACTTTCAGAGTTCAAACCCAAGTCTCCAAATGTGCCCATAAAAGTTAATATTTTTCCACAAATGCTACTTTTCGCAGATTTGAATTTATTTCTCTTAAGACTATGATATATAGTACGATTCTCAAATTTCAGTCCGTTCTGCGCCATAGATCCCGAGAAAACGACTCTCAAAGTTCGAACCCAAGTCTCTAAATGTGGCCATAAAAATAATGTTTTTTCTACAAATGCTTATTAATGCAGATTATGAGTGTGATTTTGCTTAAGACCATGTTTCTTAGTACGATTCTGAAATTTCAATCCGTTCTGCGCTATAGAGCCTGAGAAAACGACTCTCAAAGTTCGAACCTAAGTCTCTAAATGTGCCCATAAAAATAATGATTTTTCCACAAATATTTCTTAATGCAGATGTTCAGTGTGATTTCGCTTAAGATCATGTTTCTTAGTACAATTTTAAAATTGTAGTCCGTTGAGTTCCATAGAGCCTGAGAAAACGACTCTCAAAGTTCGAACCCAAGTCACCAAATGTGCCCATAAAAATAATGATTTTTCCAAAAATGCTTCTTAATGGAGATTTTCAGTGTGATTTCGCTTAAGACCATGTTTCTTAGTACAATTCTAAAATATCAGTCCGTTGAGTGCCATAGAGCCTGAAAAAACGACTACTAGAGTTCGAAACCAAGTCTCCAAATGTCCCCGTATAAATCAATATTTTTCCACAAATGCTACTTTTCGCAGATTTGTAAATTGATTTCACTTAAGACTACGATATCTACTACGATTCTTAAATTTCACTCCGTTCTGCGCCATTCTGAGATAACTACTCTCAAAGTTCGAATCCAAGTCTCTAAATGTGCCCATAAAAATAAAGTTTTTTCCACAAATGCTTCTTAATGCAGATTTTCAGTGTGATTTCGCTTAAGACCATGTTTCTTAGTACGATTCTGAAATTTCAATCCGTTCTGCGCTATAGAGCCTGAGAAAACGACTCTCAAAGTTCGAACCCAAGTCTCTAAATGTGCCCATAAAAATAATGTTTTTTCCACAAATGCTTCTTAATGCAGATTTTCAGTGTGATTTTGCTTAAGATCATGTTTCTTAGTACAATTCTAAAATTGCAGTCCGTTGAGTGCCATAGAGCCTGAGAAAACGACTCTCAGAGTTCGAACCCAAGTCTCTAAATGTGCCCATAAAAATAATGATTTTTCCACAAAAATTTCTTAATGCAGATTTTCAGTGTGATTTCGCTTGATATCATGTTTCTTAGTACAATTTTAAAATTTTAGTCCGCTGAGTTCTATATAGCCTGAGAAATCGACTCTCAAAGTTCGAACCTAAGTCACTAAATGTGCCCATAAAAATAATGATTTTTCCACAAAAGCTTCTTCATGCAGATTTCGCTTCAGACCATGTTTCTTACTACAATTCTAAAATTTCAGTCCGTTGAGTGCCATAGTGCCTGAGAAAAGGACTTTCAGAGTTCGAACCCAAGTCTCCAAATGTGCCCATAAAAGTCAATATTTTTCCACAAATGCTACTTTTCGCAGATTTGAAAATTTATTTCGCTTAAGACTATGATATATAGTACGATTCTCAAATTTCAGTCCGTTCTGCGCCATAGAGCCCGAGAAAACGACTCTCAAAGTTCGAACCCAAGTCTCTAAATGTGGCCATAAAAATAATGTTTTTTCCACAAATGCTTATTAATGCAGATTATCAGTGTGATTTCGTTTAAGACCATGTTTCTTAGTACGATTCTGAAATTTCAATCCGTTCTGCGCCATAGAGCGTGAGAAAACGACTGTCAAAGTTCGAACCTAAGTCTCTAAATGTGCCCATAAAAATCATGATTTTTCCAAAAATGCTTCTTAATGGAGATTTTCAGTGTAATTTCGCTTAAGACCATGTTTCTTAGTACAATTCTAAAATTTTAGTCCGTTGAGTTCCATAGAGCCTGAGAAAACGAGTCTCAGAGTTCGAACCCAAGTCTCTAAATGTGCCCGTAAAAATAATGTTTTTTCCACAAATGCTTTTTAATGCAGATTTTCAGTGTGATTTCGCTTAAGATCATGTTTCTTAGTACGATTCTCAAATTTCAGTCCGTTCTGCGCCATTGAGCCCGAGAAAACGACTCTCAAATTTCGAACCCAAGTCTCTAAATGTGGCCATAAAAATAATGTTTTTTCCACAAATGCTTCTTACTGCAGATTTTCAGTGTGATTTCGCTTTAGATCATGTTTCTTAGTACAATTCTAAAATTGCAGTCCATTGAGTGCCATAGAGCCTGAGAAAACGACTCTCAAAGTTCGAACCCAAGTCACCAAATGTGCCAATAAAAATAATGATTTTTCCACAAAAGCTTCTTCATGCAGATTTCGCTTCAGACCATGTTTCTTACTACAATTCTAAAATTTCAGTCCGTTGAGTGCCATAGTGCCTGAGAAAACGACTTTCAGAGTTCAAACCCAAGTCTCCAAATGTGCCCATAAAATTCAATATTTTTCCACAAATGCTACTTTTCGCAGATTTGAAAATTTATTTCGCTTAAGACTATGATATATAGTACGCTTCTCAAATTTCAGTCCGTTCTGCGCTATAGAGCCCGAGAAAACGACTCTCAAAGTTCGAACCCAAGTCTCTAAATGTGGCCATAAAAATAATGTTTTTTCCACAAATGCTTATTAATGAAGATTATCAGTGTGATTTTGCTTAAGACCATGTTTCTTAGTACGATTCTGAAATTTCAATCCGTTCTGCGCCATAGAGCCTGAGAAAACGACTCTCAAAGTTCGAACCTAAGTCTCTAAATGTGCCCATAAAAATCATGATTTTTCCAAAAATGCTTCTTAATGAAGATTTTCAGTGTGATTTCGCTTAAGACCATGTTTCTTAGTACAATTCTAAAATTTCAGTCCGTTGAGTGCCATAGAGCCTGAAAAAACGACTCCTAGAGTTCGAAACCAAGTCTCCAAATGTCCCCGTATAAATCAATATTTTTCCACAAATGCTACTTTTCGCAGATTTGTAAATTGATTTCACTTAAGACTATGATATCTACTACGATTCACAAATTTCACTCCGTTCTGCGCCATTTAGAGATAACGACTCTCAAAATTCGAACCCAAGTCTCTAAATGTGCCCATAAAAATAATGTTTTTTCCACAAATGCTTTTTAATGCAGATTTTCAGTGTGATTTCGCTTAAGTTCATGTTTCTTAGTACAATTCTAAAATTTTAGTCCGTTGAGTTCCATAGAGCCTGAGAAAACGACTCTCAGAGTTCGAACCCAAGTCTCTAAATGTGCCCATAAAAATAATGTTTTTTCCACAAATGCTTTTTAATGCAGATTTTCAGTGTGATTTCGCTTAAGATCATGTTTCTTAGTACAATTCTAAAATTTTAGACCGTTGAGTTCCATAGAGCCTGAGAAAACGACTCTCAGAGTTCGAACCCAAGTCTCTAAATGTGCCCATAAAATAATATTTTTTCCACAAATGCTTCTTAATGCAGATTTTCAGTGTGATTTCGCTTTAGATCATGTTTCTTAGTACAATTCTAAAATTGCAGTCCGTTGAGTGCCATAGAGCCTGAGAAAACGACTCTCAGAGTTCGAACCCAAGTCTCTAAATGTGCCCATAAAAGTAATGATTTTTCAACAAATGCTACTTTTCGCAGATTTGTAAATTGATTTCACTTAAGACTATGATATCTACTACGATTCACAAATTTCACTCCGTTCTGCGCCATTTAGAGATAACGACTCTCAAAGTTCGAACCCAAGTCTCTAAATGTGCCCATAAAAATAATGTTTTTTCCACAAATGCTTTTTAATGCAGATTTTCAGTGTGATTTCGCTTAAGTTCATGTTTCTTAGTACAATTCTAAAATTTTAGTCCGTTGAGTTCCATAGAGCCTGAGAAAACGACTCTCAGAGTTCGAACCTAAGTCTCTAAATGTGCCCATAAAAATCATGATTTTTCCAAAAATGCTTCTTAATGGAGATTTTTAGTGTGATTTCGCTTAAGACCATGTTTCTTAGTACAATTCTAAAATTTTAGTCCGTTGAGTTCCATAGAGCCTGAGAAAACGACTCTCAGAGTTCGAACCCAAGTCTCTAAATGTGCCCATAAAAATAATGTTTTTTCCACAAATGCTTTTTAATGCAGATTTTCAGTGTGATTTCGCTTAAGATCATGTTTCTTAGTACGATTCTCAAATTTCAGTCCGTTCTGCGCCATTGAGCCCGAGAAAACGACTCTCAAATTTCGAACCCAAGTCTCTAAATGTGGCCATAAAAATAATGTTTTTTCCACAAATGCTTCTTAATGCAGATTTTCAGTGTGATTTCGCTTAAGATCATGTTTCTTAGTACAATTCTAAAATTGCAGTCCATTGAGTGCCATAGAGCCTGAGAAAACGACTCTCAAAGTTCGAACCCAAGTCACCAAATGTGCCAATAAAAATAATGATTTTTCCACAAAAGCTTCTTCATGCAGATTTCGCTTCAGACCATGTTTCTTACTACAATTCAAAAATTTCAGTCCGTTGAGTGCCATAGTGTCTGAGAAAACGACTTTCAGAGTTCAAACCCAAGTCTCCAAATGTGCCCATAAAAGTCAATATTTTTCCACAAATGCTACTTTTCGCAGATTTGAAAATTTATTTCGCTTAAGTCTATGATATATAGTACGATTCTCAAATTTCAGTCCGTTCTGCGCCATAGAGCCCGAGAAAACGACTCTCAAAGTTCGAACCCAAGTCTCTAAATGTGGCCATAAAAATAATATTTTTTCCACAAATGCTTATTAATGCAGATTATCAGTGTGATTTCGTTTAAGACCATGTTTCTTAGTACGATTCTGAAATTTCAATCCGTTCTGCGCCATAGAGCCTGAGAAAACGACTCTCAAAGTTCGAACCTAAGTCTCTAAATGTGCCCATAAAAATCATGATTTTTCCAAAAATGCTTCTAAATGAAGATTTTCAGTGTGATTTCGCTTAAGACCATGTTTCTTAGTACAATTCTAAAATTTCAATCCGTTGAGTGCCATAGAGCCTGAAAAAACGACTCCCACAGTTCGAAACCAAGTCTCCAAATGTCCCCGTATAAATCAATATTTTTCCACAAATGCTACTTTTCGCAGATTTGTAAATTGATTTCACTTAAGACTATGATATCTACTACGATTCACAAATTTCACTCCGTTCTGCGCCATAGAGCCTGAGAAAACGACTCTCAAAGTTCGAACCTAAGTCTCTAAATGTGCCCATAAAAATCATGATTTTTCCAAAAATGCTTTTTAATGCAGATTTTCAGTGTGATTTCGCTTAAGATCATGTTTCTTAGTACAATTTTAAAATTTTAGTCCGTTGAGTTCCATAGAGCTTGAGAAAACGACTCTCAAAGTTCGAGCCCAAGTCTCTAAATAGGCCCATAAAAATTGTGATTTTTACACAAAAGCTTCTTTATGCAGATTTTCAAAATGTTTTTCTTCAGACAATCATTGTCAGTACGACTACAAAATTTCTGAACTTTCGGCGCCATAGAGCTAGAGAAAATGACTCTCAAAGTTCGAAACCAAGTCTATAAATAGGCCTATAAAAATAAAGATTTTTCCACAAAAGCTTCTTTATGCAGATTTTCATAATGATTTCGCTTCAGACTATGTTTCTTAGTACAATTCTAAAATTGCAGTCCGTTGAGTGCCATAGAGCCTGAGAAAACGACTCTCAGATTTCGAACCCAAGTCTCTTAATGTGCCCATAAAAATAATGATTTTTCCACAAATATTTCTTAATTCAGATTTTCAGTGTGATTTCGCTTAAGATCATGTTTCTTAGTACAATTTTAAAATTTTACTCCGTTGAGTTCCATAGAGCCTGAGAAAACGACTCTCAAAGTTCGAAACCAAGTCTCTAAATGTGCCCATAAAAATAATGATTTTTCCACAAAAGCTTCTTCATGCAGATTTTCAGGGTGATTTCGCTTAAGATCATGTTTCTTAGTACAATTCTAAAATTGTTTCTTACTACATTTCTAAAATTTCAGTCCGTTGAGTGCCATAGAGCCTGAGATAACGACTCTCAAAGTTCGAACCCAAGTCGCTAAATGTGCCCATAAAAATAATGTTTTTTCCACAAATGCTTTTAAATGCAGATTTTCAGTGTGATTTCGCTTAAGATCATGTTTCTCATTACAATTCTAAAATTTTAGTCCGTTGAGTTCCATAGAGCCTGAGAAAACGACTCTCAGAGTTCGAACCCAAGTCTCTAAATGTGCCCATAAAAATAATGTTTTTTCCACAAATGCTTCTTAATGCAGATTTTCAGTGTGATTTCGCTTTAGATCATGTTTCTTAGTACAATTCTAAAATTGCAGTCCGTTGAGTGCCATAGAGCCTGAGAAAACGACTCTCAGAGTTCGAACCCAAGTCTCTAAATGTGCCCATAAAAATAATGATTTTTCCACAAATATTTCTTTTAAAATGCTTTTTAATTCAGATTTTCAGTGTGATTTCGCTTAAGATCATGTTTCTTAGTACAATTTTTAAATTGTAGTCCGCTGAGTTCCATAGAGCCTGAGAAAACGACTCTCAAAGTTCGAACCCAAGTCACCAAATGTGCCCATAAAAATAATGATTTTTCCACAAAAGCTTCTTCATGCAGATTTCGCTTCAGACCATGTTTCTTACTACAATTCTAAAATTTCAGTCCGTTGAGTGCCATAGAGCCTGAGAAAACGACTCTCAGAGTTCGAACCCAAGTCTCTAAATGTGCCCATAAAAATAATGATTTTTCCACAAATATTTCTTTTAAAATGCTTTTTAATGCAGATTTTCAGTGTGATTTCGCTTAAGATCATGTTTCTTAGTACAATTTTTAAATTGTAGTCCGCTGAGTTCCATAGAGCCTGAGAAAACGACTCTCAAAGTTCGAACCCAAGTCACCAAATGTGCCCATAAAAATAATGACTTTTCCAAAAATGCTTCTTAATGGAGATTTTCAGTGTGATTTCGCTTAAGTTCATTTTTCTTAGTACAATTCTAAAATTTTAGTCCGTTGAGTTCCATAGAGCCTGAGAAAACGACTCTCAGAGTTCGAACCCAAGTCTCTTAATGTGCCCATAAAATAATATTTTTTCCACAAATGCTTCTTAATGCAGATTTTCAGTGTGATTTCGCTTTAGATCATGTTTCTTAGTACAATTCTAAAATTGCAGTCCGTTGAGTGCCATAGAGCCTGAGAAAACGACTCTCAGAGTTCGAACCCAAGTCTCTAAATGTGCCCATAAAAGTAATGATTTTTCCACAAATGCTACTTTTCGCAGATTTGTAAATTGATTTCACTTAAGACTATGATATGTACTACGATTCACAAATTTCACTCCGTTCTGCGCCATTTAGAGATAACGACTCTCAAAGTTCGAACCCAAGTCTCTAAATGTGCCCATAAAAATAATGTTTTTTCCACAAATGCTTTTTAATGCAGATTTTCAGTGTGATTTCGCTTAAGTTCATGTTTCTTAGTACAATTCTAAAATTTTAGTCCGTTGAGTTCCATAGAGCCTGAGAAAACGACTCTCAGAGTTCGAACCTAAGTCTCTAAATGTGCCCATAAAAATCATGATTTTTCCAAAAATGCTTCTTAATGGAGATTTTTAGTGTGATTTCGCTTAAGACCATGTTTCTTAGTACAATTCTAAAATTTTAGTCCGTTGAGTTCCATAGAGCCTGAGAAAACGACTCTCAGAGTTCGAACCCAAGTCTCTAAATGTGCCCATAAAAATAATGTTTTTTCCACAAATGCTTTTTAATGCAGATTTTCAGTGTGATTTCGCTTAAGATCATGTTTCTTAGTACGATTCTCAAATTTCAGTCCGTTCTGCGCCATTGAGCCCGAGAAAACGACTCTCAAATTTCGAACCCAAGTATCTAAATGTGGCCATAAAAATAATGTTTTTTCCACAAATGCTTCTTACTGCAGATTTTCAGTGTGATTTCGCTTTAGATCATGTTTCTTAGTACAATTCTAAAATTTTAGTCCGTTGAGTTCCATAGAGCCTGAGAAAACGACTCTCAGAGTTCGAACCCAAGTCTCTAAATGTGCCCATAAAAATAATGTTTTTTCCACAAATGCTTTTTAATGCAGATTTTCAGTGTGATTTCGCTTAAGATCATGTTTCTTAGTACGATTCTCAAATTTCAGTCCGTTCTGCGCCATTGAGCCCGAGAAAACGACTCTCAAATTTCGAACCCAAGTCTCTAAATGTGGCCATAAAAATAATGTTTTTTCCACAAATGCTTCTTACTGCAGATTTTCAGTGTGATTTCGCTTAAGATCATGTTTCTTAGTACAATTCTAAAATTGCAGTCCATTGAGTGCCATAGAGCCTGAGAAAACGACTCTCAAAGTTCGAACCCAAGTCACCAAATGTGCCAATAAAAATAATGATTTTTCCACAAAAGCTTCTTCATGCAGATTTCGCTTCAGACCATGTTTCTTACTACAATTCAAAAATTTCAGTCCGTTGAGTGCCATAGTGTCTGAGAAAACGACTTTCAGAGTTCAAACCCAAGTCTCCAAATGTGCCCATAAAAGTCAATATTTTTCCACAAATGCTATTTTTCGCAGATTTGAAAATTTATTTCGCTTAAGTCTATGATATATAGTACGATTCTCAAATTTCAGTCCGTTCTGCGCCATAGAGCCCGAGAAAACGACTCTCAAAGTTCGAACCCAAGTCTCTAAATGTGGCCATAAAAATAATATTTTTTCCACAAATGCTTATTAATGCAGATTATCAGTGTGATTTCGTTTAAGACCATGTTTCTTAGTACGATTCTGAAATTTCAATCCGTTCTGCGCCATAGAGCCTGAGAAAACGACTCTCAAAGTTCGAACCTAAGTCTCTAAATGTGCCCATAAAAATCATGATTTTTCCAAAAATGCTTCTTAATGGAGATTTTCAGTGTGATTTCGCTTAAGACCATGTTTCTTAGTACAATTCTAAAATTTCAATCCGTTGAGTGCCATAGAGCCTGAAAAAACGACTCCTAGAGTTCGAAACCAAGTCTCCAAATGTCCCCGTATAAATCAATATTTTTCCACAAATGCTACTTTTCGCAGATTTGTAAATTGATTTCACTTAAGACTATGATATCTACTACGATTCACAAATTTCACTCCGTTCTGCGCCATAGAGCCTGAGAAAACGACTCTCAAAGTTCGAACCTAAGTCTCTAAATGTGCCCATAAAAATCATGATTTTTCCAAAAATGCTTTTTAATGCAGATTTTCAGTGTGATTTCGCGTAAGATCATGTTTCTTAGTACAATTTTAAAATTTTAGTCCGTTGAGTTCCATAGAGCTTGAGAAAACGACTCTCAAAGTTCGAGCCCAAGTCTCTAAATAGGCCCATAAAAATTGTGATTTTTACACAAAAGCTTCTTTATGCAGATTTTCAAAATGTTTTTCTTCAGACAATCATTGTCAGTACGACTACAAAATTTCTGAACTTTCGGCGCCATAGAGCTAGAGAAAATGACTCTCAAAGTTCGAAACCAAGTCTATAAATAGGCCTATAAAAATAAAGATTTTTCCACAAAAGCTTCTTTATGCAGATTTTCATAATGATTTCGCTTCAGACTATGTTTCTTAGTACAATTCTAAAATTGCAGTCCGTTGAGTGCCATAGAGCCTGAGAAAACGACTCTCAGATTTCGAACCCAAGTCTCTTAATGTGCCCATAAAAATAATGATTTTTCCACAAATGCTTTTTAATGCAGATTTTCAGTGTGATTTCGCTTAAGATCATGTTTCTCAGTACAATTCTAAAATTTTCTTCCGTTGAGTTCCATAGAGCCTGAGAAAACGACTCTCAGAGTTCGAACCCAAGTCTCTAAATGTGCCCATAAAAATAATGTTTTTTCCACAAATGCTTCTTAATGCAGATTTTCAGTGTGATTTCGCTTAAGATCATGTTTCTTAGTACAATTCTAAAATTGCAGTCCGTTGAGTGCCATAGAGCCTGAGAAAACGACTCTCAGAGTTCGAACCCAAGTCGCTAAATGTGCCCATAAAAATAATGTTTTTTCCACAAATGCTTTTTAATGCAGATTTTCAGTGTGATTTCGCTTAAGATCATGTTTCTTAGTACAATTCTAAAATTGTTTCTTACTACATTTCTAAAATTTCAGTCCGTTGAGTGCCATAGAGCCTGAGATAACGACTCTCAAAGTTCGAACCCAAGTCGCTAAATGTGCCCATAAAAATAATGTTTTTTCCACAAATGCTTTTTAATGCAGATTTTCAGTGTGATTTCGCTTAAGATCATGTTTCTCAGTACAATTCTAAAATTTTCTTCCGTTGAGTTCCATAGAGCCTGAGAAAACGACTCTCAGAGTTCGAACCCAAGTCTCTAAATGTGCCCATAAAAATAATGTTTTTTCCACAAATGCTTCTTAATGCAGATTTTCAGTGTGATTTCGCTTTAGATCATGTTTCTTAGTACAATTCTAAAATTGCAGTCCGTTGAGTGCCATAGAGCCTGAGAAAACGACTCTCAGAGTTCGAACCCAAGTCTCTAAATGTGCCCATAAAAATAATGATTTTTCCACAAATATTTCTTTTAAAATGCTTTTTAATGCAGATTTTCAGTGTGATATCGCTTAAGATCATGTTTCTTAGTAAAATTTTTAAATTGTAGTCCGCTGAGTTCCATAGAGCCTGAGAAAACGACTCTCAAAGTTCGAACCCAAGTCACCAAATGTGCCCATAAAAATAATGATTTTTCCACAAAAGCTTCTTCATGCAGATTTCGCTTCAGACCATGTTTCTTACTACAATTCTAAAATTTCAGTCCGTTGAGTGCCATAGAGCCTGAGAAAACGACTCTCAGAGTTCGAACCCAAGTCTCTAAATGTGCCCATAAAAATAATGATTTTTCCACAAATATTTCTTTTAAAATGCTTTTTAATGCAGATTTTCAGTGTGATTTTGCTTAAGATCATGTTTCTTAGTACAATTCTAAAATTGCAGTCCTTTGAGTGTCATAGAGCCTGAGAAAACGACTCTCAGAGTTCGAACCCAAGTCTCTAAATGTGCCCATAAAAATAATGATTTTTCCACAAATATTTCTTAATGCAGATTTTCAGTGTGATTTCGCTTGATATCATGTTTCTTAGTACAATTTTAAAATTTTAGTCCGCTGAGTTCTATATAGCCTGAGAAATCGACTCTCAAAGTTCGAACCTAAGTCACTAAATGTGCCCATAAAAATAATGATTTTTCCACAAAAGCTTCTTCATGCAGATTTCGCTTCAGACCATGTTTCTTACTTAAATTCTAAAATTTCAGTCCGTTGAGTGCCATAGAGCCTGAGAAAACGACTTTCAGAGTTCGAACCCAAGTCTCCAAATGTGCCCGTAAAATTAAATATTTTTCCACAAATGCTACTTTTCGCAGATTTGAAAATTTATTTCGCTTAAGACTATGATATATAGTACGATTCTCAAATTTCAGTCGGTTCTGCGCCATTGAGCCCGAGAAAACGACTCTCAAATTTCGAACCCAAGTCTCTAAATGTGGCCATAAAAATAATGTTTTTTTTTTTACAAATGCTTCTTACTGCAGATTTTCAGTGTGATTTCGCTTTAGATCATGTTTCTTAGTACAATTCTAAAATTGCAGTCCATTGAGTGCCATAGAGCCTGAGAAAACGACTCTCAGAGTTCGAACCCAAGTCTCTAAATGTGCCCATAAAAATAATGATTTTTCCACAAATATTTCTTAATGCAGATGTTCAGTGTGATTTCGCTTAAGACTATGTTTCTTAGTACGATTCTGAAATTTCAATCCGTTCTGCGCCATAGAGTCTGAGAAAACGTCTCTCAAAGTTCGAACCTAAGTCTCTAAATGTGCCCATAAAAATAATGATTTTTCCACAAATATTTCTTAATGCAGATGTTCAGTGTGATTTCGCTTAAGATCATGTTTCTTAGTACAATTTTAAAATTGTAGTCCGCTGAGTTCCATAGAGCCTTAGAAAACGACTCTCAAAGTTCGAACCCAAGTCACCAAATGTGCCCATAAAAATAACGATTTTTCCACAAAAGCTTCTTCATGCAGATTTCGCTTCAGACCATGTTTCTTACTACAATTCTAAAATTTCAGTCCGTTGAGTGCCATAGTGCCTGAGAAAACGACTTTCAGAGTTCAAACCCAAGTCTCCAAATGTGCCCATAAAAGTCAATATTTTTCCACAAATGCTACTTTTCGCAGATTTGAAAATTTATTTCGCTTAAGACTATGATATATAGTACGATTGTCAAATTTCAGTCCGTTCTGCGCCATAGAGCCCGAGAAAACGACTCTCAAAGTTCGAACCCAAGTCTCTAAATGTGGCCATAAAAATAATGTTTTTTCAACAAATGCTTATTTATGCAGATTATCAGTGTTATTTTGCTTAAGACTATGTTTCTTAGTACGATTCTGAAATTTCAATCCGTTCTGCGCCATAGAGCCTGAGAAAACGACTCTCAAAGTTCGAACCTAAGTCTCTAAATGTGCCCATAAAAATCATGATTTTTCCAAAAATGCTTCTTAATGGAGATTTTCAGTGTGATTTCGCTTAAGACAATGTTTCTTAGTACAATTCTAATATTTCAGTCCGTTGAGTGCCATAGAGCCTGAAAAAACGACTCCTAGAGTTCGAAACCAAGTCTCCAAATGTCCACGTATAAATCAATATTTTTCCACAAATGCTACTTTTCGCAGATTTTTAAATTGATTTCACTTAAGACTATGATATCTACTACGATTCACAAATTTCACTCCGTTCTGCGCCATTCTGAGATAACGACTCTCAAAGTTCGAACCCAAGTCTCTAAATGTGCCCATAAAAATAATGTTTTTTCCACAAATGCTTTTTAATGCAGATTTTCAGTGTGATTTCGCTTAAGATCATGTTTCTTAGTACAATTTTAAAATTGTAGTCCGCTGAGTTCCATAGAGCCTGAGAAAACGACTCTCAAAGTTCGAACCCAAGTCACCAAATGTGCCCATAAAAATAATGATTTTTCCACAAAAGCTTCTTCATGCAGATTTCGCTTCAGACCATGTTTCTTACTACAATTCTAAAATTTCAGTCCGTTGAGTGCCATAGTGCCTGAGAAAAAGACTTTCAGAGTTCAAACCCAAGTCTCCAAATGTGCCCATAAAAGTCAATAATTTTCCACAAATGCTACTTTTCGCAGATTTGAAAATTTATTTCGCTTAAGACTATGATATATAGTACGATTCTCAAATTTCAGTCCATTGTGCGCCATAGAGCCCGAGAAAACGACTTTCAAAGTTCGAACCCATGTCTCTAAATGTGGCCATAAAAATATTGTTTTTTCCACAAATGCTTATTAATGCAGATTATCAGTGTGATTTTGCTTAAGACCATGTTTCTTAGTACGATTCTCAAATTTCAGTCCATTGTGCGCCATAGAGCCCGAGAAAACGACTTTCAAAGTTCGAACCCATGTCTCTAAATGTGGCCATAAAAATCATGATTTTTCCAAAAATGCTTCTTAATGGAGATTTTCAGTGTGATTTCGCTTAAGATCATGTTTCTTAGTACAATTCTAAATTTTCAGTCCGTTGAGTGCCATAGAGCCTGAAAAAACGACTCCTAGAATTCGAAACCAAGTCTCTAAATGTCCCCGTATAAATCAATATTTTTCCACAAATGCTACTTTTCGCAGATTTGTAAATTGATTTCACTTAAGACTATGATATCTACTGCGATTCACAAATTTCACTCCCTTCTGCGCCATTCTGAGATAACGACTCTCAAAGTTCGAACCCAAGTCGCTAAATGTGCCCATAAAAATAATGTTTTTTCCACAAATGCTTTTTAATGCAGATTTTCAGTGTGATTTCGCTTAAGATCATGTTTCTTAGTACAATTCTAAAATTTTAGTCCGTTGAGTTCCATAGAGCCTGAGAAAACGACTCTCAGAGTTCGAACCCAAGTCTCTAAATGTGCCCATAAAAATAATGTTTTTTCCACAAATGCTTCTTAATGCAGATTTTCAGTGTGATTTCGCTTTAGATCATGTTTCTTAGTACAATTCTAAAATTGCAGTCCGTTGAGTGCCATAGAGCCTGAGAAAACGACTCTCAGAGTTCGAACCCAAGTCTCTAAATGTGCCCATAAAAATAATGATTTTTCCACAAATATTTCTTTTAAAATGCTTTTTAATGCAGATTTTCAGTGTGATTTCGCTTAAGATCATGTTTCTTAGTACAATTTTAAAATTGTAGTCCGCTGAGTTCCATAGAGCCTGAGAAAACGACTCTCAGAGTTCGAACCCAAGTCTCTAAATGTGCCCATAAAAATAATGTTTTTTCCACAAATGCTTCTTAATGCAGATTTTCAGTGTGATTTCGCTTTAGATCATGTTTCTTAGTACAATTCTAAAATTGCAGTCCGTTGAGTGCCATAGAGCCTGAGAAAACGACTCTCAAAGTTCGAACCCAAGTCACCAAATGTGCCCATAAAAATAATGATTTTTCCACAAAAGCTTCTTCATGCAGATTTCGCTTAAGACCATGTTTCTTAGTACGATTCTGAAATTTCAATCCGTTCTGCGCTATAGAGCCTGAGAAAACGACTCTCAAAGTTCGAACCCAAGTCTCTAAATGTGCCCATAAAAATAATGTTTTTTCCACAAATGCTTCTTAATGAAGATTTTCAGTGTGATTTTGCTTAAGATCATGTTTCTTAGTACAATTCTAAAATTGCAGTCCGTTGAGTGCCATAGAGCCTGAGAAAACGACTCTCAGAGTTCGAACCCAAGTCTCTAAATGTGCCCATAAAAATAATGATTTTTCCACAAATATTTCTTAATGCAGATTTTCAGTGTGATTTCGCTTGATATCATGTTTCTTAGTACAATTTTAAAATTTTAGTCCGCTGAGTTCTATATAGCCTGAGAAATCGACTCTCAAAGTTCGAACCTAAGTCACTAAATGTGCCCATAAAAATAATGATTTTTCCACAAAAGCTTCTTCATGCAGATTTCGCTTCAGACCATGTTTCTTACTACAATTCTAAAATTTCAGTCCGTTGAGTGCCATAGTGCCTGAGAAAAGGACTTTCAGAGTTCGAACCCAAGTCTCCAAATGTGCCCATAAAAGTAAATATTTTTCCACAAATGCTACTTTTCGCAGATTTGAAAATTTATTTCGCTTAAGACTATGATATATAGTACGATTCTCAAATTTCAGTCCGTTCAGCGCCATAGAGCCCGAGAAAACGACTCTCAAAGTTCGAACCCAAGTCTTTAAATGTGGCCATAAAAATAATGTTTTTTCTACAAATGCTTATTAATGCAGATTATGAGTGTGATTTCGCTTAAGATCATGTTTCTTAGTACAATTTTAAAATTGTAGTCCGCTGAGTTCCATAGAGCCTGAGAAAACGACTCTCAGAGTTCGAACCCAAGTCTCTAAATGTGCCCATAAAAATAATGTTTTTTCCACAAATGCTTTTTAATGCAGATTTTCAGTGTGATTTCGCTTAAGATCATGTTTCTTAGTACGATTCTCAAATTTCAGTCCGTTCTGCGCCATTGAGCCCGAGAAAACGACTCTCAAATTTCGAACCCAAGTCTCTAAATGTGGCCATAAAAATAATGTTTTTTCCACAAATGCTTCTTACTGCAGATTTTCAGTGTGATTTCGATTTAGATCATGTTTCTTAGTACAATTCTAAAATTGCAGTCCATTGAGTGCCATAGAGCCTGAGAAAACGACTCTCAGAGTTCGAACCCAAGTCTCTAAATGTGCCCATAAAAGTTAATATTTTTCCACAAATGCTACTTTTCGCAGATTTGTAAATTGATTTCACTTAAGACTATGATATCTATTACGATTCTCAAATTTCAGTCCGTTTTGCGCCATAGAGCCTGAGAAAATGACTCCCAAAGTTCGAACCCAAGTCTCTAAATGTGCCCATAAAAATAAAGATTTTTCCACAAAAGCTTCTTCATGCAGATTTCGCTTCAGACCATGTTTCTTACTTAAATTCTAAAATTTCAGTCCGTTGAGTGCCATAGAGCCTGAGAAAACGACTTTCAGAGTTCGAACCCAAGTCTCCAAATGTGCCCGTAAAAATAAATATTTTTCCACAAATGCTACTTTTCGCAGATTTGAAAATTTATTTCGCTTAAGACTATGACATATAGTACGATTCTCAAATTTCAGTCCGTTCTGCGCCATTGAGCCCGAGAAAACGACTCTCAAATTTCGAACCCAAGTCTCTAAATGTGGCCATAAAAATAATGTTTTTTTTTTTACAAATGCTTCTTACTGCAGATTTTCAGTGTGATTTCGCTTTAGATCATGTTTCTTAGTACAATTCTAAAATTGCAGTCCATTGAGTGCCATACAGCCTGAGAAAACGACTCTCAAAGTTCGAACCTAAGTCTCTAAATGTGCCCATAAAAATAATGATTTTTCCACAAATATTTCTTAATGCAGATGTTCAGTGTGATTTCGCTTAAGATCATGTTTCTTAGTACAATTTTAAAATTGTAGTCCGCTGAGTTCCATAAAGCCTTAGAAAACGACTCTCAAAGTTCGAACCCAAGTCACCAAATGTGCCCATAAAAATAACGATTTTTCCACAAAAGCTTCTTCATGCAGATTTCGCTTCAGACCACGTTTCTTACTACAATTCTAAAATTTCAGTCCGTTGAGTGCCATAGTGCCTGAGAAAACGACTTTCAGAGTTCAAACCCAAGTCTCCAAATGTGCCCATAAAAGTCAATATTTTTCCACAAATGCTACTTTTCGCAGATTTGAAAATTTATTTCGCTTAAGACTATGATATATAGTACGATTCTCAAATTTCAGTCCGTTCTGCGCCAAAGAGCCCGAGAAAACGACTCTCAAAGTTCGAACCCAAGTCTCTTAATGTGGCCATAAAAATAATGTTTTTTCCACAAATGCTTATTTATGCAGATTATCAGTGTGATTTTGCTTAAGACTATGTTTCTTAGTACGATTCTGAAATTTCAATCCGTTCTGCGCCATAGAGCCTGAGAAAACGACTCTCAAAGTTCGAACCTAAGTCTCTAAATGTGCCCATAAAAATCATGATTTTTCCAAAAATGCTTCTTAATGGAGATTTTCAGTGTGATTTCGCTTAAGACAATGTTTCTTAGTACAATTCTAAAATTTCAGTCCGTTGAGTGCCATAGAGCCTGAAAAAACGACTCCTAGAGTTCGAAACCAAGTCTCCAAATGTCCCCGTATAAATCAATATTTTTCCACAAATGCTACTTTTCGCAGATTTTTAAATTGATTTCACTTAAGACTATGATATCTACTACGATTCACAAATTTCACTCCGTTCTGCGCCATTCTGAGATAACGACTCTCAAAGTTCGAACCCAAGTCTCTAAATGTGCCCATAAAAATAATGTTTTTTCCACAAATGCTTTTTAATGCAGATTTTCAGTGTGATTTCGCTTAAGATCATGTTTCTTAGTACAATTTTAAAATTGTAGTCCGCTGAGTTCCATAGAACCTGAGAAAACGACTCTCAAAGTTCGAACCCAAGTCACCAAATGTGCCCATAAAAATAATGATTTTTCCACAAAAGCTTCTTCATGCAGATTTCGCTTCAGACCATGTTTCTTACTACAATTCTAAAATTTCAGTCCGTTGAGTGCCATAGTGCCTGAGAAAAAGACTTTCAGAGTTCAAACCCAAGTCTCCAAATGTGCCCATAAAAGTCAATAATTTTCCACAAATGCTACTATTCGCAGATTTGAAAATTTATTTCGCTTAAGACTATGATATATAGTACGATTCTCAAATTTCAGTCCATTGTGCGCCATAGAGCCCGAGAAAACGACTTTCAAAGTTCGAACCCATGTCTCTAAATGTGCCCATAAAAATAATGTTTTTTCCACAAATGCTTCTTAATGCAGATTTTCAGTGTGATTTCGCTTTAGATCATGTTTCTTAGTACAATTCTAAAATTGCAGTCCGTTGAGTGCCATAGAGCCTGAGAAAACGACTCTCAGAGTTCGAACCCAAGTCTCTAAATGTGCCCATAAAAATAATGATTTTTCCACAAATATTTCTTTTAAAATGCTTTTTAATGCAGATTTTCAGTGTGATTTCGCTTAAGATCATGTTTCTTAGTACAATTTTAAAATTGTAGTCCGCTGAGTTCCATAGAGCCTGAGAAAACGACTCTCAAAGTTCGAACCCAAGTCACCAAATGTGCCCATAAAAATAAAGATTCTTCCAAAAATGCTTCTTAATGGAGATTTTCAGTGTGATTTCGCTTAAGACCATGTTTTTTAGTACAATTCTAAAATATCAGTCTTTTGAGTGCCATAGAGCCTGAAAAAACGACTCCTAGAGTTCGAAACCAAGTCTCCAAATGTCCCCGTATAAATCAATATTTTTCCACAAATGCTACTTTTCGCAGATTTGTAAATTGATTTCACTTAAGACTATGATATCTACTACGATTCACAAATTTCACTCCGTTCTGCGCCATTCTGAGATAACGACTCTCAAAGTTCGAATCCAAGTCTCTAAATGTGCCCATAAAAATAAAGTTTTTTCCACAAATGCTTCTTAATGCAGATTTTCAGTGTGATTTCGCTTAAGACCATGTTTCTTAGTACGATTCTGAAATTTCAATCCGTTCTGCGCTATAGAGCCTGAGAAAACGACTCTCAAAGTTCGAACCCAAGTCTCTAAATGTGCCCATAAAAATAATGTTTTTTCCACAAATGCTTCTTAATGCAGATTTTCAGTGTGATTTTGCTTAAGATCATGTTTCTTAGTACAATTCTAAAATTGCAGTCCGTTGAGTGCCATAGAGCCTGAGAAAACGACTCTCAGAGTTCGAACCCAAGTCTCTAAATGTGCCCATAAAAATAATGATTTTTCCACAAATATTTCTTAATGCAGATTTTCAGTGTGATTTCGCTTGATATCATGTTTCTTAGTACAATTTTAAAATTTTAGTCCGCTGAGTTCTATATAGCCTGAGAAATCGACTCTCAAAGTTCGAACCTAAGTCTCTAAATGTGCCCATAAAAATCATGATTTTTCCAAAAATGCTTCTTAATGCAGATTTTCAGTGTGATTTCGCTTAAGACAATGTTTCTTAGTACAATTCTAAAATTTCAGTCCGTTGAGTGCCATAGAGCCTGAAAAAACGACTCCTAGAGTTCGAAACCAAGTCTCCAAATGTCCCCGTATAAATCAATATTTTTCCACAAATGCTACTTTTCGCAGATTTTTAAATTGATTTCACTTAAGACTATGATATCTACTACGATTCACAAATTTCACTCCGTTCTGCGCCATTCTGAGATAACGACTCTCAAAGTTCGAACCCAAGTCTCTAAATGTGCCCATAAAAATAATGTTTTTTCCACAAATGCTTTTTAATGCCGATTTTCAGTGTGATTTCGCTTAAGATCATGTTTCTTAGTACAATTTTAAAATTGTTGTCCGCTGAGTTCCATAGAGCCTGAGAAAACGACTCTCAAAGTTCGAACCCAAGTCACCAAATGTGCCCATAAAAATAATGATTTTTCCACAAAAGCTTCTTCATGCAGATTTCGCTTCAGACCATGTTTCTTACTACAATTCTAAAATTTCAGTCCGTTGAGTGCCATAGTGCCTGAGAAAAAGACTTTCAGAGTTCAAACCCAAGTCTCCAAATGTGCCCATAAAAGTCAATAATTTTCCACAAATGCTACTTTTCGCAGATTTGAAAATTTATTTCGCTTAAGACTATGATATATAGTACGATTCTCAAATTTCAGTCCATTGTGCGCCATAGAGCCCGAGAAAACGACTTTCAAAGTTCGAACCCATGTCTCTAAATGTGCCCATAAAAATAATGTTTTTTCCACAAATGCTTCTTAATGCAGATTTTCAGTGTGATTTCGCTTTAGATCATGTTTCTTAGTACAATTCTAAAATTGCAGTCCGTTGAGTGCCATAGAGCCTGAGAAAACGACTCTCAGAGTTCGAACCCAAGTCTCTAAATGTGCCCATAAAAATAATGATTTTTCCACAAATATTTCTTTTAAAATGCTTTTTAATGCAGATTTTCAGTGTGATTTCGCTTAAGATCATGTTTCTTAGTACAATTTTAAAATTGTAGTCCGCTGAGTTCCATAGAGCCTGAGAAAACGACTCTCAAAGTTCGAACCCAAGTCACCAAATGTGCCCATAAAAATAATGATTTTTCCACAAAAGCTTCTTCATGCAGATTTCGCTTCAGACCATGTTTCTTACTACAATTCTAAAATTTCAGTCCGTTGAGTGCCATAGTGCCTTAGAAAACGACTTTCAGAGTTCAAACCCAAGTCTCCAAATGTGCCCATAAAAGTTAATATTTTTCCACAAATGCTACTCTTCGCAGATTTGAAAATTTATTTCTCTTAAGACTATGATATATAGTACGATTCTCAAATTTCAGTCCGTTCTGCGCCATAGATCCCGAGAAAACGACTCTCAAAGTTCGAACCCAAGTCTCTAAATGTGGCCATAAAAATAATGTTTTTTCTACAAATGCTTATTAATGCAGATTATGAGTGTGATTTTGCTTAAGACCATGTTTCTTAGTACGATTCTGAAATTTCAATCCGTTCTGCGCTATAGAGCCTGAGAAAACGACTCTCAAAGTTCGAACCTAAGTCTCTAAATGTGCCCATAAAAATCATGATTTTTCCAAAAATGCTTCTTAATGGAGATTTTCAGTGTGATTTCGCTTAAGACCATGTTTCTTAGTACAATTCTAAAATATCAGTCCGTTGAGTGCCATAGAGCCTGAAAAAACGACTCCTAGAGTTCGAAACCAAGTCTCCAAATGTCCCCGTATAAATCAATATTTTTCCACAAATGCTACTTTTCGCAGATTTGTAAATTGATTTCACTTAAGACTATGATATCTACTACGATTCACAAATTTCACTCCGTTCTGCGCCATTCTGAGATAACGACTCTCAAAGTTCGAATCCAAGTCTCTAAATGTGCCCATAAAAATAATGTTTTTTCCACAAATGCTTCTTAATGCAGATTTTCAGTGTGATTTCGCTTAAGACCATGTTTCTTAGTACGATTCTGAAATTTCA